>PVJS01059976.1:0-11359 GCA_004027185.1 Glis glis
ATTCTTACCTCTCACCCTGCACAAGAGTCAACTCGAGATTGATCAAAGACCTGGAAGTTAGACCAGAGACTGTGAAATTGTTAGAAGAAGCCATAGGTCCAACACTCTGTCATATAGGCACAGGTATAAACTTCCTCAACAAGACCTCCAAAGCACAGGAAATTAAAACAAGAATTGATAAGTGGGATAGCATTAAACTACAAAGCTTCTGCTCATTAAAGGGAATCATCAAGAGCTTAAAGAGAAAGCCTACGGAATGGGAAAAGACCTTTGCAAGCTATCCCTCTGACAGAGGTCTAATATCTAGGATATACAAAGAACTTAAAAGACTTTACACTAGGAAAACAAACAATCTGATCAAGAATTGGGCAACTGAAATGAATAGACACGTCACGAAAGAAGAGATACAAATGGCGAATAGATACATGAAAAAATGTTCAACATCATTAGCAATCAGGGAGATGCAAATCAAAACTACTCTAAGATTTCATCTGACCCCAGTTAGAATGGCAAGCATTAAGAAGTCAAACAACAACAAATGTTGGCGAGGATGTAGGGAAATTGGAACTCTTCTACACTATTGGTGGGATTGCAAACTAGTTCAACCACTGTGGAGATCAGTGTGGAGATTCCTCAGAAAACTGGGAATGGATCCACCATATGATCCGGCTATACCACTACTAGGTATCATACCAATGGGATTGAATCTAGAAAACTACAATAATATATGCATACCCATGTTCATAGCAGCACAATTCACAGTGGCCAAATTATGGAACCAACCTTGATGTCCACCAACAGATGAATGGATTACAAAATTATGGGAAATACACACAATGAAATTCTACTCAGCAATAAAGAAGAACAAAATAACAGCATTTGCAAGAAAACGGAAAGATCTGGAGAACATTTATGTTAAGTGAGATTAGCCAATCCCCAAAAAAGAAGGGACATATGTTTTCATTAATATGCGCAACCTAGGGAGTAGTGGGGACACAAAAGGGACTCCAATGACAACGGAGAACCCTCAGTGGTGCAAGGGAAGGGGTACAAGGGAAGGGGAAGGGTAAAAAAGAAGTGAATCTATGGAATTACTGTCATAAACAATGTGTATATATGAGATTATATCAACATCATTCTCAGTGCTATATGTGGGGGGAGGCGGGGGGGGAGGGACACCAAGAGCTGTGTGCATGTATGTTAACACCAAACTGATACTCATTGTGATCTGAGACTACCATGCACCAATAAAAACAAAAAAAAAAAAGTTTGCTGTGATAATATGAAAAGCCCAGAGGTGTGGGCACCTTTGGAGTATCCGTGTGGAACATATCTCCCATTCCCTGGCTCTTTTCAAGTGGAGTTCATCACTCCATTCTCAAGGCTTCTGCAAAATTTCTCAAACCTGGACTTAAAATGCCACATTGCTTTGAAATGACCTGTTTATGGGTCTGTCTTCCCAAAAAACAAGGAAAATTTTAAGAGCCTGTCTCTTTCTTCTGTTTCCAGAACCTCCCTTGTTCTGCAGCTATGACTCAATAAAGCCTCCAGAAACACCCAGTTTACAAAAAGTAAATTTAAAAAAAAAGAGTTTTAACCTTTCCTCCAGACCCTTTATAACTAAGTACACTCTAAAAGAGGGAAGGAAAGAAGGCTTGAATACATGGCAGAGAATAAAGAAGTTTGGGGAAAGAAGAGAAAAAAATCACATGACCTTATTTTTCAAAAAGCTAGAAATAACAGAACACTTTCACTGCTTCAACATAATACTGAACAAATGAGGTTTTTTTTTACTCACTGTAGTGCTGCTCCCTATTCACATGGGTATATTTATGTAAGGGATGTGGAAAGAGAAAGCTACCCCAACAAAGGGCCATTATGGAGAAGGGTCCTAGGAGTCAGTTATTAAGCTTCATATCCTTGGTGTTTGGCAGTGTAAGGACTCAACTATAAAACAGGAAACTTGCTATGAGAGAAAAGTAGTTTTTCTTTGTACAGAAAGCAGAACAGTCCCCAGTCCCTGAAAATAAGAGAAAACAAATATGGAATAATATCAAAGAAACGCAATGATTTTGGAATTATGACATTATTTTAGATACTAGGATTGGGCTAAGGAATTGACAACCATAGGCTGGAGGAAAACTAGGCAGTTATGTTCATTTGGCAATTGAAAATAATATTTTTTGATACTGAATCTTGAATCCATTCATTCATTTTCTTCAACAACTGTTAACCACATGGAGTCAAATAAGGGCAAGTAAATATGCAATTAGGACACAGTTGAAAGCTAAGATGTAGGATGGGAAATGTGGAATATACCATACAAGAAGGCTTCTGAAAATAGTTTTAGTAGGTCCGAGTAGGCTTTCTGAGTGAAGTGACTTCTGGACTGAGCAGAAGTTACCCAGAGAAAAGGGAGAAGAGTGGGCAAATGTGGGTTTTTTTTTTCTGACAGACAGTTCACAGTTTATTCCTGCAAGGTATTAAGAAAGAGCATGATGCTGTCCAGGAACTAAAAGGGAGAGATTTAATATGGTAGGAAGAGTTGAGCAGCAGCATGGACTTTATCTCAAAGGGCAACCGGGTGCCAGTGAAGGACGTAGAAAGTGAATCACTCTGACTGTAATAGAATTGGAGTGGGAAGAAGATTGGAAGCTGTAAGATGTGTTGTTCTAAGCCAAGAATAAAATGTCCATGGCCTAAACTCATGTAATAGTAATAATGGAGGGATACACACAAAGTTCAGGAATGTTTTGGAGGTAAAAATAGCAAAATGTAGTGATGGCTTAAAAGTTTATGATTAAGAGAGGAAAGAAAGGAAGCATAAAGGCAAGTTTTCAGATACAAGAAAATGGGTCTATGGCTACTGCCTCTTTCTGAAATGGAGACCCCACAGAAAATGTGTTGGTAAGTGGCCATAGATGTTAGGCAATAAGGACTGAAAACCAATCAACTATTTGACATTTCTTGCTCTGTCATATTTACAGCTTAAATTTCTTTGGTACTGAGAATGTTTCCAGTCCAATTCAATTTAATGGTTGCTTATTGATTTCTTGGACATCAATGAGTTATCTTGGTAGATGTGTATGAATCATAATGAATTTATGGTGTGTGGTGTGCTGTAGTATCCTATAGTTTCTCAGAAGGAAAGAAGAGAAAAACATTGTCAAGATAATAGCAAAATATGATTTCAAAAAATTTTGAGATTAACTTGAAGAATCATATCTCTACCATTAATGGAATGAAGAAGGCATCTTATTTTTTATTATGCAAAGAATGTCTTATGGGGATCTTCCAGAATGCCATTTGAAAGGAGATAGAATTGAATGCTTAAACTTTCTATGGAAGAGAAGAGAAAAGAACAGTCCATGAGGAAACATAACAATGAGAGATCAAAAGCAACGTAAATGACTGGTGGTGTGATTGGCAGCTCCAACATAATGAACTCAGCCATCTGGGAGGCTTTGCAAGTCATTACAATGGTAGAAATGGGCCTGTCTGATATCATCTTCCATGATTCGAATCCAAGCAAAGACACTAGATTAGTTTCATTTAATAAAATAAAAGGCCTGTTTCAAATGGTGCATCGGCTGCCCCTTGCAGATTTGGTGGAACAACCATCATTTTTTCCTTTACCATTTTAATTTGTCTAGGCAGAGGAATAAGCTGCTAATTGATTTTACAATAGAAAGAGCTGTTCATTTATAGCTATTATTAGTCATTGCTCAATAATGATATTTTGAAACATTTTCAACATTTCTTCCATGGTTAAACAGAGGTATAAAGAGTTCATTACTCTTTCAAGTGAATTCAAAATGGATATAATATGAAATAATGGGGGAGAGAGTAGAACAATGATATAGGAAATACTTCAAACCCAATAATACAATTGAATTTACTTTCAGAAAATAAAGCTTTCTAGATGAAACAATTATGTTTTTAATGTAGATGTAGAACAGCTGGGTAGAGAATCATTGTTTAAGTATAAAACTATTTAATCACTCTTAATGATTCAGATTTTGTTTTGATAAAATTAATATGCATCAATGTGCAAAATATACAAAAATTACAAAGTAAATAAAAAACAAATATAACCTCAACACCAGTGATAATCACTGTGAAATTTTTGTATACATTCTCCTAATATCTAGATAGATGGGGATAAAAAGCAAAATATATAATTTATATACTCTGAACATTTTTAGTCAGAAATTATATTTATGCTTCATTAATTATAGCTGCATGATTTTCTATTATAAGAATTAACAAGCTGGGTGTGGTGACGCATGCTTGTAATCCCAGTAGTTGAGAGGCTGAGACCAGAGGGTCCAGGTTCGCGGCCAGCCTCAGCTACTTAGTGAGGCCCTCTGCAACTTAGTGAGACCCTGTTTCAAAATAAAGAATAAAAAAATAGAGCTGGAATGTAGCTCGGAGGTAGAATGCCCCTGGGTTCAATCCCCAGTTCCGCCAAAAAAAAAATAAGAAGAATTAACAAAATTAATTCTCTAAAGCATAATTATCAAGATTCTAGGTAATTTAAATGTGTTATAAACAATATGGCAATGCAAGTTTTTGGAATTAAGGTTTTGCCCATATTTAGTATAAATCATTAGACATTAATGATTTGCTGGAATAAATGATAAAAAATAAACAAAGAAGCAACTTACCCCTCCTCTTTTATTTTGAGACAGGATCTCATTATGTTTTCCAGTCTGGTCTCAAATTCTTGGGTTCCAACGATCCTTCTGCTTCAACCACCCCCATACCCAGGACTGTACGATCGTGCCATAGCGCCTATCTCCCAAGCTTCCTCTCGATTTGACATCTTTATTTCTTATATTTCCTTATGTCTAGGTATATGAATTTCAGTACCTATTCATTAAGTATTGACTTGGTACTTTGTCTCAGAATCCTTGGGGATTCAAAGATGAGTAATATATAGACAATAGCTATAAAAGAGCATATGTCTATCAGAATGAATGGCAAACAGAATACCAAAAGGCTGAATTGAATGAATAGTGTATTGAAGAAGGACTTGAGTGTCATCTGCATATAAAAAACACTTAGCACACCTAGAATCTAATTGATTAGATCAACTCCTGCCATGTTTGGAATTGAAAAAACAAATTGTGAGGGAGAATTATGTTCTGGGCCACTCCCATGACAGTGACCTCAGGAGGGGTGTTGGGTTTCAACGATGTTTTCCCAAATGCGCAAGAAGCGGTGAAGAGAACCTGGCTGCCAGGAAGGGATGCCGTGGGTGGGCGGGAGGATGCAGTCAGTGAAGGGCACCACGCCAAGTCCTCGGATGGACACCCAGGAGCAGCTGGCAGCACCAGGGGTTCAAGGCGAAGTCGCGCGGCGATGCAGATGGCATGGAGGCACGGGAGAGGTCCCAAGAGGGACTGGCAAAGCCCGGATGCCCTCCCAGTGGTCTTAAGACACGATGTGCTGCCCAAACCACGCCTGGTGACCTCGAGGAGAGGGCTGAAGATACACAGGCACTAGGCGCCAAACCAGCAGCTCAGGCCAGGTACCCAGGAGACTTGGGAATCAGCGTGTGGATCCCAAGAGCTGTGGTGGATCCTGCCCGCAGCGCCAAGAGTCCCCACGGAGCAGCGCATGTGTCCGAGCACCTGCCAGGAGCCTCCGGTGGAGCCCAGGAGCAGCCAGCGCGGTGGGGCCTGCAGCGCTCTCCGCTCTGCCCGAGCCTCCGCCTGCCGCCCTCACCTCACTCTGGTGCTCCACGTGCCCTGCCTGCATCACACACTCCAGTGATATCACAAAGGGCCAGCTGCACACTGTGCACTTGGTCTCCAAGGAGTGGGATCAAGGAGAGCTCTCTGGGTCTCTCCGTTTCTTCCTCTCCTTGGATCTGACACACAGAGCTCTAAATGGGCGACTTTCTTGGTGGGCGAGGTCGCGGACCCTGTGGCCTGCCCTGTTCCCTGTCTCAACTTGCTCCTGCTGCTGAGCAGGAGCACCCCACTGCTGAGTGGGAGCACCTCGCTGATCCCGCTGATTCCTGCAGTCTACCCTCCTCCAGGCTCCTCTGCCTTGCGGCTGTACGAGCTGGCCTCTGCAGAAACCCTCTCCTGCCGGCTGCACACCCTTCTCTGGGGGTTCTGACCAGAGAGATATGTCTGGAGACCCCGCTGTTGCAGCTTGAGGTGTCCACTAGCAACTCCTGCCCCTTGGGACCCTTAGAACCCCTCAGGATGCCTCTCCACCCTAGATGCCATCTCCTGCCTTCACCACCCCAGCAGGTAGACCAGGCTGCAGGCCCCTTGCCAACCAGTCACCTCCCTCTTCCTCGTCCAGAGGAAACAGAGGTGAGGGAAGAGCCTCAGGGAGGGTGGAGGAGAACTGTCCAGCTCTCCATTCTCACAGGAGTCGGGAAGGAGGGGCAAGCTCAACAGCCATGGAGTTCATCAGCAAGCTGTCCTCTACCGACAGCCACTAGACACAGGCCCTGCAAGAGGACCAAGATGATGCCAGCAGTGTTCCCTGTGCAGTCCGTGTGGGGTCCAGGTGATGCCCCTGCCTTCTAAGCTTCCTTGCCTGGAGATGGAGGAACACATCCATCCATTATATTCCTAATGAGGTGTTAAAGCCGTTTTTAAGTTTTTTCTAAATGTAAACAGAACCCATGCTTCCATGAACACTAAGGAAATGCCTACAGCTTCAATTGTTTTGTTAAATATTTTAGTTTATTGTTATCTTCCAGGTGTCTGTTGTATTGGTAACTTAACTCAGTAATGGAATAGTTCACTGCCAACTATTTATATTAAGTCATTTTTAAATATTTGTAATATGTTAACTGACTCAAACTATTGTTATTGACAAAAAAGAATGGTTAATGGTGGGGCTATTGTAAATAAGAGGTGCAGTTTGTGAGCACAAGAAGTATAGACTTTCTTTTTTTTTTTTTTTTTGCATTACCGGGGATTGAACCCAGGCGCGTTCTACCTCCGCGCTACACCCCCGGCCCTATTTTTTTATACTTTATTTTGAAACCGGGTCTCACGAAGTCGTGGAGGGCCTCACTAAGTAGAGCGAGAGAGAGAGAGACAGGGAGAGAAAGAGAGAGAGAGAGAGAGAGCTGAGGCTGGCCGCGAACCCAGATCCTCCGGTCTCCGCTGATATTTCAATGAAATTCAGATATCAGTGTCCATAAATAAAATTTTATTACAACACAGATCTGCTCATTTGTTTATGTTTTAGATAAGGTTGTTTTAGCTGTACAACAGCAGAGTTGAATAGTTACAGCAGAGACCAAATGTCCTACAAAGACTAAAATATGTACTACCTGGCTCTTTGCAGAAAAAATTTCCAACCCCTGATTAAGACAATTCTATAAAAGTGTATATATACAGTAAAGCACATTATTCAATAAATATATATGTGTGTATATATATGGGAAGATATAATTCCTCAGGGTTTTTAATTGTAAAAATATTTAAATTATCACTTTTTTGGTACTGAAGATAGAAACCAGAGGCATTCTACCTCAAAGATACACCTTCAGTCCCCCCATTTTTAGTATACTTTATTGGTGCATTGTAATTATACATCATAATGAGGTTCAGAGTGATAGAAGCACACAGGAATCGGTGTTTCCCTCTAGATGCCACCCCACACCCTCCCCATCCCCGTACATGTTATATAGGTTGGTGTTGCTAGTGGACATAGTATATGGACATAGCATTATTTGAACTGCTTCCTTCATCAAGGCTCCTCCTTCCCACCTCCCTCCATTAATCCCTTTCTACTGTTTTACTGGAATATATCCTCATTTATCTAAAGTCTCTTTTCTTTCCTAGTTTCTATCTAGCTTTCACATATGAGAGAAAACATATAGCTCTTCACTTTCTGAGACTGGTTAATCTCACTTAGCATAATATTCTCTAGTTCCATCAATTTTCCTGAGAATGACATAAATTTTTATGACTGAGAAAAATTCCATTGTGTGAATATATTACAATTATCTGTTATCTGTTGACAGATACCTAGGCTAGTTCCATAATTTGGCTATTATGAATTGTGCTGCTATAAACATGGATATGCATGTATCACTATAATATTCTGAGTTCAATTTCTTTGGAAAGATACCTAGTATTAGTATAGCTGGATCATACGGTGAATCCATACTCAGTCCTCTTAGGAACCTCCACACTGATCTCCAGAGCAACTGTACTAATTTGTAATCTAACCAACAGTGTATAAGGGTTCCTATTTCGCCACATATTCACCAGCATTTATTATTGCTTGAATTCTTGATAATTACATTCTATTATGTATGGAGTTAGATGGATTCTGTGTAATTTTGACTTACATTTCCCTGATTGCTAATGATGTTGAATATTTAGTATATATTTATTAGCTATTTGTATTTATTTTGAGAAGTGTCTATTCAGCTTAATTGTCCATTTTTTAACATTCTTTTATTGGTACATTGGAGTCTCACATCACAATGAATATTTATTTGATGTTAACATACATGCACACAGCTCTTAGTGTCCCCCCCCCGCCTCCCTCCACCCATATGAAGTACTGAGAATGATGTTGGTATATTCTCACATGTACATATTGTTTATGATAGTAATTCCACTGATTCACTTCTTTCGTGCCCTTCCTCTTCCCTTGTACCACTTCCTTGCCCCACTGAGTGTTCTCCATTATCAACCGGAGTCCCTTGTGTGTCCCCACTAACCCCAGGTTGCACATATTAATGAAAACAAATGTCCCTTCTTTTTTTGTGTTTGACTGATCTCGCTTAACATAATGTTCTTCAGATCCTTCCATTTTCTTGCAAATGATGTTATTTTGTTCTTCTTTATTGCTGAGTAGAATTCCATTGTGTGTATTTCCCACAATTTTTCCACTCATCTGTTTATGGACACCTAGGTTGGTTCCATAATTTGGCCACTGTGAATTCTGCTGCTATGAACATTGGTATATATATATATATATATATATATATATATATATATATGTTTTCTGGTTTCAATCCCTTTGGTATGATACCCAGTAATGGTATACCCAGATCATATGGTGAATCCATTCCCAGTTTTCTGAGGAATCTCCACACTCATCTCCATAGTGGTTGAACTAGTTTACAATCCCACCAACAGTGTAGAAGAGTCCCAATTTCCCCACATCCTCGCCAACATTTGTTGTTGTTTGACTTCTTAATGCTTGCCATTCTAACTGGGGTCAGATGAAATCTTAGAGTAGTTTTGATTTGCATCTCCCTGATTGCTAATGATGTTGAACATTTTTTCATGTATCTATTGGCCATTTGTATCACTTTTTTCAAGAAGTGTCTCTTCATTTCAGTTGCCCACTTCTTGATCAGATTGTTTTCTTAGTGTAAAGTCTTTTAAGTTCTTTGTATATTCTAGATATTAGACCTCTGTCAGAGGGATAGCTTGCAAAGATCTTCTCCCATTCTGTAAGGCTTTCTCTTTAGGCTCTTGATGGTTTCCTTTGATGAGCAGAAGCTTTGTAGTTTAATGCTATCCCACTTATTAATTCTTGTTTTAATTTCCTGTGCTTTGGAGGTCTTGTTGAGGAAGTTTCTACCTGTGCCTATATGTTGGAGTGTTGAACCTATGCCTTCTTCTAATAATTTCACAGACTCTGGTCTAACTTCCAAGTCTTTGATCCATCTTTAGTTGACTCCTGTGCAGGGTGAGAGGTAAGGATTTAGTTCCATTTTTCTACAGGTAGATAACCAGTCTTTCCAGCACCATTTGTTGAAAAGACTGTCCTTTCTCCAGTGTATGTGTTTGGCACCTTTGTCAAAAATCAATTGGCTATAAGTTTGTGGAGTTGTTTCTGTATCTTCTATTCTGTTTCACTGGTCTATGTGTCTGTTTTTGAGCCAATACCATGCTGATTTTATTACTATAGCTCTGTAGTACAATTTGAAGTCAGGAATTGTGATGTCTTCTGCATGGTTCTTACTGCTGAGAATTGCTTTGGCTATTCTGGGTCTTTTGTTTCTCCATATAAAATTAATGACTGATATGACTGATTTTTCTAGATCTGTGAAAAATGATGTTGGTATTTTGATAGGGACTGCATTGACTCTGTAGATCATTTTTGGCAGAATGGCCATTTTGATAATATTTATTCTGCCTATCCAAGAGCAAGGGAGATCTTTCAATCTTCTAAGATCTTCAATTTCTTTCTTCAGTGTTCTATAATTTTCATTGTAGAGGTCTTTTACCACTTTGGTTAGGTTTATTCCTAGGTATTTGATTGTTTTTGAAGTTATTGTGAATGGAATTGTTTTCTGGATTTCCTTCTCAGTGGATTCATGGTTGGCATAGATGAAAACTACTGATTTTTTTAGGTTGATCTGGTATCCAGCTACATTGCTGAATTTGTTATTCAGCTCTAGTAGATTTTTGGTTGAGCTCTCTGGGTCTTAGGTGTAGGATCATATCATCTGCAAATAAAGATAATTTTAATTCTTCTTTTCCTATTTGGATTCCTTTGATAACCTTCTCTTGTCTTATTGCTCTTGCAAGAGTTTCGAGGACTATATTGAAAAGGAGTGGTGATAGTGGGCATCCTTGTCTTGTTCCTGATTTTAAGGGGAATTCTGGCAATTTCCCCCATTCAGTATGATGTTGGCTTTGGGTTTCTTATATATTGACTTAATGATGTTGAGGTATGTTCCTTCTATTCCGATTTTCTGTAGAGGTCTTTTTTTAATTTATTACATTTATTGGTGCATCATAGTTGTACATTTTGATATGTGTCAGGGTATCAGAAGCATGCATGCACGCATTGCTCATTTAGCCCTCCCTCAAATCCCACCCTATTCCCTCCACCTTCCCTCCTTTCCATGGTCAGCAAACTGATTGACTCTGATAAGTTTGTGTGTATACCTCATGTGCATTAGTGTATTTCCCTCTTCCCCCCCTCCTGTCTCCCTCAGGTCACCTTCTTTGCTAAAGTAAAGTTTTCTCCTTCTCTGTCTCGGGTTCCCTTCAAAGTCCCATTCTCCCTAACTTCCACATATTAGGGAGAACATCCGACTTTTCACTCTTTATAACTGACTAATCTCACTTAGCATAATATTCTCCAGTGCCCTCCATTTCTCTGCAAATGATGTAATTTTGTTCTTGATGGCTGTGTAAATTCCATTGTGTGCATATCCCATAGTTTTGTGATCCATTCATCTGTTGATGGACACCTTGTCTGGTTCCAAAGTTTGGCAATTGTGAATTGTGCAGCTATAAACATAGATACACATGCATTAGTTTGGTATTTTGGTTTCAGTTCTTTTGGGTAGATGCCTAGAAGTGGTATTGCTGGGTCATATGGTAGGTTCATTCCCATTCTT
>PVJS01059977.1:0-11362 GCA_004027185.1 Glis glis
GGGAGGGGACTTGGGTGAGTGGTCTGAGTGAAGCACTAGGGCAGGGTGCGCCGCAGTGTCCCACGTCTCAGCGGATTCAGCAAGCCGCAGCCCCGGGCTGGGGGTGGGGGTGGAGGGGGGGTGGGGTTCAGCTGGGCATTTTGGGGTGAGAGCAACTTTCTCCCGACTCCAAAATGGGTAGGTGGATGGTGAGGGTGGGGAGAGATGCAGCCAGCTTCCGGGAGGGCTATCTAAGCTTAGATTACACCTGTCGGGAGGGGGGTCAGAGCCCCAATTTCCAAGCCCATTTTATGGGTCTCCTCCTTTGAACCCCCTCGGCACCCTGGCCCCTGCAGATAGCAGCGTGCGGTCCTAGGGGACCCGGCCCGGCAGACGGTGGGTATTTTAAGCTGGACGTGTTGCTGCACTGTGAATTTTTTTTTTAACTGTCAGGAGGGGTTTTTTTTTGGGGGGGTATTACCCATTCTCTCTCCCTTCCCTGCCCCATTCTTGCCAATCAACTGACCCCCCCCCATTACCCCTCTGGCTGTGGCCACCGGGGACCCGGGGTTTTCCAAAGGACGAGGTGTAATCTAAGATCTGTCCCCCCACAGAAGAAAGCGAGTGCAAAAGACGTCAGGCAGGCGCAGGCGCGGAGGATGTTCAGAGCGCAGTGTTCCTGCGGGGGGCCCTGTGCACCCCCCGGGCCAAATGGAGGGACGCCCCTCTCCCCCGGGACGAGGGTGGGTGACAGGGCTGGGTCCTACTCTAACATCGCCTGCCTCTGGGATCAAGTGGGGGGCCTTGGATGGGGGACACGGCCAGCTGTGGTCAGGGGGGACTGGGGTTCGTGCTAACAGACTCCCCCTGGAAGTCTTTTTGGAATAGAGAGAAAAAAAAAACTGTCCTGGGCCCAGTGTCTGCATGTGCCCCTGTTTTGGGGAGACAGGGGGTTTTGGGAAGATCTAGAGGTCCCACCCACCAAGTCTAGGGCTTGGGTACTGGAAACTTAGTTAAAAAACAAAAACTACCTGTCCCATGAAAATGGCTTCGCAGAAACCGATGGCAAAAGGCCTGGGGACGGTCACAAAGGGTTCTGAAGAAGACCCCGGCTCCCAGGGCACTCGAGACATCAAATCCAGGTTACTCAGCTCAGACTGGAGACTTTGCGTTAAAGTGTTCCAGTCCTGGCAAGATGTGACACACCTGTCATCACAGGACTTGGGAGGCCGAGATGGGAGGATCGCAGGTTGGAGGCCAGCTTTGGTAACTTTGTGAGGCCCGCAGCAACTTAGCGAGACCCTGTTTCACAATAAAAAATAAAATAGGGCTGGGGGTGTGGCTTGGAGACAGAATGCCTCCGATGCTTCAGTCCCTAGCACCCCCCCAAAAAAATCATTCCAGTCCCTCCGACCTCCTTCAAAATGTCAAAGATAGCCTGGTGTGGTGGCACACACTTGTAATTCCAAGACTTGGGAGGCGGAGACCGGAAGATGTGAGTTTGTGGCCAGCCTCAGCTACTTAGTGAGGCCCTCCGCAACTTAGTGAGACCCTGTTTCAAAATAAAGAATAAAAAATAGGGCTGGGGCTATAGCTCGGAGGTAGAATGCCCCTGGGTTCAATCCCCAGTACTGCCAAAAAAAAAAAAAGAAAAAGTCAAAGATGGCCTAAGTCCCTAGAGGTGGAAAGTTCTCCCCATCTTAATCGTGCTTCAAGTTCCCAGGGGAGCAGGAGGGCGTCACCCTGGAACTAGGGCCTGTGCATCTTGCTAGGAGCACGCCATGGTGCCGGACCAGCTGGCGGAGGCACCGCTGCACGGCGCTAGCCCTGGCTTGAAGGCTTTTGGTTTTAAACAGACAAGGGAGAGAATGAACGGGAACAGGTAATCGTCTGTCTTCCCACCATATCGAAAACCCGTGCAGAGCTGGGCGTGGTGGCGCATGCCTGTCATCCCAATACTGGGGAGGCTGAGACAGGAGGATCGCAGGTTTGAGACTAGCCTCAGCACTTAGTGAGACCCTGTTTCACAATAAAAAATAAAATAAAAAGGGCTGGGGTTTCGCCCAGAGGTAGAGCACCCAGAGAAGTGCTTTGAAGCACTTTTGCATCCGCCACCTCATCCACACAGGGGACCTGGGAGGTCTGTCACAGGGAAGAGACTGCACAGAAGGGAGGCATTCTGACCCGGCATCCCTCGGACTCTTCCTTCTCTTACAGCGATCCTCCTGGGGCAACTTTGTACGTTCATTCCCAGGGCCCAGCTGGGAATCAGTTCAACGCAACCCTTCTACCTACCACCTTGGGAGCTGGGTACGTTCAGGATCTTTATAATTCAGAGGAGGAAATGGGACTTCCAGAGGTCAAAAGACTAGCCCCGGGTCATGCGACCAGGGCCAGAGAAAGGGCTGGAACAGAGGATAGAGCTCACCCCTCTGCTCCACCCACCAAACAGTACTGCCCCAGAATCCAAGTGATGCTCAGAGACCCTCTGTCCCTTCGCCTGAGATTCAGAAGGACCTAGCCTTGGGGAGGGAAGGGGCTGGGAGACCATTTTTTTCCCATCCATTGGGGCTTCCTTGAGCGTCAGTCTGGCATCTGTCACTCTGGCTTGGTAAGGAGACAGGAGAAATGAATCCCTTTCTATGACATCTAACGTCCTCTGGCCAGCTGGCCTTTGAACTTAACAATGGGGAGGGCCAAGAAAGGACATGAGGGTGAGCTGGCAGGGTGGCCTTTGCCCTCAACTGGGTAGTGAGCTGGGGGCTGGTGGTTAGAAACCTAAATGGGTATTTGATTAAGGGGCTGATTTTTATTTGGAGCTGGTAGGAGATTCTCAAGGGCTTGCCTTTTCTTGGGGAGGGAGAAGACGGGGGCGTGCATCGCTGAAGGTTTGTAGGAGAGAGAGAGACAGAGAGAGAGAAAGAAGAAAAGAGAGCGGGAGAGAGAGAGAGTCAGGGAGACAGAGAGAGCGGGGGAGAGGCTGTGTCCAAAATTCCCCTGGGTTCTCTCTGGAATTCCACAGCTCTGATGCTCGGGTAACTCAGAAAGTGGCCATTCTTTGTTGTTTGGCCAAAAGGCACCTGTGATTGGGCCCAGAGCCTGAGAGGGGAAACGGGGGAGCAGCCAACATCACCCGGGAGGCGGAGGCATAGCTCTCCAGGCCAGATGACTGGCCAAGTACTTTTTCTGAAGTCTGGCACACTATATTCTTTGGATGGGCAGCTGTGGATTTGTGCCCAGCTAGGATGCACAAAGATATCATCACACCAGCTGTCATTTTTTCCCCCCTGTGGTACAGGATACTGAACCCAGAGGCATTCTACCTCTGAGCTACACCCCCAATCCTATTTTATTTTTTATTTTGAAACAGGGTCTCACTAAGTTGCAGAGGGCCTCATGAGGTGGCTGAGGCTGGCTGCAAGCCTGCGATCCTCCCGTCTCAGCCTCCCAAGGCCTGGGATTACAGGCGTGCAGCACCACACCCGGCTCCAGCTATCATTTTTGAGCACTGTGTGCTAGTGCTGCCCCGTCCCCCTCAAGCTGACCACTAAACCGTCTTTGGACATATCGCCATACTGAATGAGCACTCTGGATTCTAGCGCCCTTTCAGCCACACCTCTTATGCCTATTTTTTTTTTTTTGTTTTGGTTTCTTTTGGTTATTTGGGAGAGTGGGGGAGTAGCCTTAGGCTGAGGCAGAAGAATTAAAAAATATCGGCTTAAGCTTCCCTCCAAGGTGGCAGCCCTGGAGGGGCCCTGAGGCACCAGCTCTGGGAAATGAGGGACTGGCCCAGGAGGTCAGATATATTGGGGTGCTCTCCCCACACTCTGCCCCAGGCTCTGACCTCCGCCGGCCCATGAACTACCTTGTATGACTGAGCCTAGGTGGCCACTTTCTGCCCCCAACATCCCGGCTGTGGGACCCCTTCTGCCCCTCCCGGGTGGATAGAAATGGTGGAACAGGAACACTGGCTTTTAAGTCACAATGCATGTGTTGGACCACCACGGAACAGCTCAGCCCAAGAAACGAAAACCAAAGAGCACAGAAACAAGACATAACCAAAGACAATCCGCTTTGGGGGAGACGGGGGGGCCGGGGAAGGGGAGGGGTGGGGAGCAGGGGAAGAAACGAACCGATTGTTTTCCCCCAAAAACGAAACAAAATGTATTTAAAAAAGGAAAAGGAAAAAAAAAAAAAGGAAGAAAGAAACCCAAAGAAAACTAAAAGAGAAAAAAAAAAAAAACGGAAGACAAGAAAACACTTCAACAGAAGGTGTTGGGAATTCACCAACCAACAAGAGTAGCATGCAGAGAAATTTTGACATTCTCCCATCATGCATCAGGCCCAAGTTACCATGACGACGAGGAGTGCAAAAAAACTTAGCAACGACATTACCAACGGATGCAGAGGCGACCACAAGGCAAGCATGTGTGCGCCGGCCCTCGGCCGGCTGGGCGCGGCTCAGATTTTTGTGTCTTTCTGGGTTTTGCTCTCGCTTGGCGGTTTTTTTTTTTGGTGGTGGTGTTTTGCTTATTATCCACATTCCGTTTTTGTTTTTGTCTTATTCATCGTTTTTTTTTTTCTCTCTCCTGTGTGCGTGTCTGCGTGTCTGCGCGGTGTCTAGGTGTGTTTCGTGTGTGTGCGTGTCATCTTTTTTTTTTTCCAGAAATGTAAAAATGTGGGTAAAGAAAGTAAAAAAGAAAAAAACACACCAACCTTCTCGAAGCTCTGAGGGATGTAAAGGGGATTTGATGCAGAACACAATGACATGGGGAAAAGAGAAAAAAATGGGGAAATACAGAGAGTAAAAAGAGGACTTCCCAAGGCTAAAAGGCTGCGATCATTTTTTTTCTTTAAACCAAAAAACAAAAATTAAAATTAAAAAGAAAAAGAACAGTCATGACCTTATCATTATTATTATTATTTTTTTTTTCTCCACTCTGCCCTGAACATACAACATCTACATTCACCTTTCTCGATTTGCTTTCTAAATCCGATTTGAGGGGCGTCTGGGACCCAGGCAAAGGTGGGGAGGGCTGGACCCAGCCCCTCAACAAAGGAAGGAGGCTCAGGCCTGGTACCCACCTCCGGGGGGGGCTGAGGGTTTGCAGACCCCCTCCCTTCTGCACCCCCACTACGGGCCCGCCCCCTCCCGGTACCCCACCTGTGATCCACTCTCTCTCTCTCTTGAACCCTATTAGACTTACAACCCCCCGTTCCCAGGTGTTGGTAGAGAAACAACCAAGTTACATGGAGAACAGTCAATCGGAGTCCTGGACGTTAGCACTCACCAGCGCCGGGCGGATCCGCCGAGCCCCCGCCCGCCCGCCCGCACCCCGCCCGCCCTCCACGCAGAGAACACGCAACCCAGGACTAAAAGAGTCTCTTTGGGCCGGTGGGAACCATGGCTGGTGGGGACAAAGGGGGGTGGTGGGGGGCGAGGGTCTGCGGGGAGAGAAGAGCCGACGGGCTTCTGCAGTGCAGAATGTCAGGGGCTGGTGCATTGCATGGGGACGGGGCGGGGTGGGGTGGGTGGGGAAACTGAGGCTCGGAGAGGGATGTGGTCGGGTCAATTTATACAGAGTGGATTGAGCCGATGGAGGCTGTTTCTACCAGGCATCTGATCAGAAATAGCCACCAGGAGGCCGGACGTGGAGCAGGAGGCAGGGAGGAGGAAGAGGGGGAGGAAGAGGATTAAAACTTGGGAAAGGACCCAAGACAGACAACGTGGAGAGGAGAGGGGTCGGGCCAGGCCAGCCCCGGCACCTTTGGGGACACCAAGGGACCCTTGGGGTGGAGGTGTGGGCGTCTCTGGGTAAGGACCCCAGGCTTCCAGTGGTGACTGGGGGGGAATTGGAACCTGCGACTTCCCGGTGGGTGCCGTGCCTGGCTCGGTTTGAGAACCGCCAAGCCCCCGGGGTGCACGTGTCTCCTGTGGGCCCGAGTGCACCCTCTGTGGGGGTCTTTAAGAGGAGACGGGCAGCCCCGGGCTCTGGGGCCAGCGGGCAGGGGTGGGGGACAGGGGCGCCTCGAGGACCCCTCCCCAACTCTTCAGGGCGCTGGACAGGGTTGGGGGGCAGTGAAGCGGGGTGCTACGAGGCCACAGAGTTTGGAGAAGCGAAGCCACACAGACACGGGAAGGCACGACACACCACGAGAGCCATCTGGGGGCGGGGCGGGGTGGGCGGGGCCCTGGCCTGCAGGCTCCCCCGCCCCGTGGCCCAAGACTGACCCCGCCCACCGCTACGCCCCGCCCACCGCTACGCCCCGCCCACCACCACGCCCCGCCCACGGCGCCCTCCGCCACTGCGGCTGCCGCGCAGACATCCGTCGCCAGGGGGCGCGGTTGAGGCCGCCCCTACTTTACAGGCAAGGAAACTGAGGCCCGGAGAGAGGGACCGCTGCCTCGCTCCACGGCCCACCACCGCCCCAGGGAGGGGCCTTTCTGCTCGGGTGCGGGGGACACGGGGGAGCCCGGAGGCTGTGAGCCGGGGTGGGCGGGCGGGTCCCTGCCTTGGCCTGGGCGCGCCGGTCCCTACCTCGCACGTAGAGGTTGGCGGGCGAGGAGTAGCGCACGCCCGCGCTGTTGGTGGCCACGCACTCGTACTTGCCCTGGTCGGTCTCCTCGCTGCTTTCGATCTGCAGGGCCCCTGAGGGGAGAGGGGACAGGATGTGGCCATTTAGAGCATGGCCCTGGGGGACGGTGGGCCGGGGAGGCTGTCCCAGAGGCCCGTCTGGCCCGTCTCCTGGTCTGGCCGGGAGAAGAGGGAGACCAAGGTGGTGAGCTATAGCCTAGACACCCCAGCTGGGCCCGGGCACCCCACCTGGCTTGTAGGGGCCCACCCCAAACCCAGCTCGCACACAGGACTCCCCAGCAAATGGATCCTACGCCTGCCCTGTAAAAAGATTTGGTCCCACGCCTGCACCGCCAGACTGAACTACACAACCAGGGGCAGCGAGTGCCGTGCAGGTGTGTCTGAGAAAGTGGAAAGCCACCTTCTCCAGGGGAGAGGAAAGGGCGCGTGGACGTTCGCAACCTCTATCAGTCATCGGAGCAATCTGGGGACCTCGGGGGCCACCAATAATGTGCAAGTTCAGGCAGCTTGTGATTGCTTGCTGGTTTCAACCTGTGCCCATGAGGAAATGAACAAGGGCCTGAGTTCCGCGAGGGTGTTAGGAATCAGGCTTTTCAAAGCTCTCCATGCCTGTGAGTAAATGGGGACGGTTGTCCGTCTGTCTGCAAGGGGTCTGAGGTTTTAGGACACACCCCAAGCAGCTAAGGCTGATAGACATCCAGTGTGTTTGAAATGGAAGGCCCGCCTCAAGACCCCTGTGCCTGAGAGCGGGCAGAAGGGACTCAGCATCTCCCGGGTATTTCAAGTCATCGACACACACGTGTCTTAAGTACATCCACCTGCGAAAACCGCAGGTCTGGCCTCAAGCTCCCGTGCTCATGAGCCACTGAACGAACTTCCTCAGGTGTGTTTGAAAGCTTGGTCCTACACCCAGCTCCATGATGCTCATGGGCACATGAGGATTACACTGAATTGTCAAAGGGGTTTGAAATCAGAGGTCAGCCCGAGAGCCACTTTATACGCACAAATAAAGTTGAGGTGGAAATGCCCCCAAGTATATTTGAAATCACAAACCTAGATCAAATAACTTGTTGGTCAAGAGTGAAAAAAGATATAAAGAAGAGGCCAGTTTTCTCAGGCATACTTAAAACCATAGGACCCAATCCTGGGTCTTATATGTACATATATATATATATATATATTGCGGCACTGGGGATTGAACCCAGGGGCATTCTACCTCTCAGCTACACCCCTAACCCAATTTTTTATTCTTTATTTTGAAACAGGGTCTCACTAAGTTGCAGAGGGCCTCACAAGTAGCTGAGGCTGGCTGCAAACCTGCGATCCTCCTGTCTCGGCCTCCCAAGTACTGGGATTACAAGCGTGCGCCACCATGCCCAGCTTTGGTGCCCATAGGTATATGAAAATAGGGCTGATTTCTCCTCAGTCAATTTGACATCACAGGCCCTTAGTCAAATACTTCAGTACCCATGAACATAAAAAAAAATGAATGAACCTTCTCGAGAATCTTTGAAATCACAAGTTAATAAATGTAAGTTAATAAAAATGAGGCCAAGATTTCCCCAAGGATATATGAAATTCCAAGCCTGGAATATATTCGCATTTTCACAGTAAAGCGAAGTGTGTTTGCAATGACAGGCCTCCATAAAATCTTCGAGTGCTTGCGAATGAAACAGGAGGCCAAGTTTCCACGAGTATGTTTGAAATCACAGGCTGGGTGAAAGTCTGCATTTGCATAAGAAAAGATCTGCCTGCAGGTTTGAACCCCCGGGCCTATTGACTGAATAAATGACGATAAGCGCAGGTCCCCAAGTGTGTCTGAGTCATGGGCTTCCATCAGAATCCGCGGCACCAGCAGTCCAAAGATCCCGTCTAAGCTTGTGAGCATTGTTTGCGGTCGTCCCACGGAAGTAGCCTGAACCCACAGATTCAGAGGTTCTCTTTCGGGGCAGCGGAGGCTCTGTCCACACAGAACACTTCCTCCTTTCCCCTGACCTCAAGGCTCTGTGGAAGCCGTTAGGCAGGGATGGCTATGGAGGCCCAGAGAGGGTAGGGAGCTGCTTTAGGTCACACAGCACAGAGATCCAGAAGTTTCCCCTGTAGCTCCTTTTACATCTGTGTGGAGCACTGGCCGTACACCTAGCTCCCAGGGCTCTGGGAGGACGTGGGAGGCAGTGCCCCGTCCCCACAGCCTGAGAGTCACCCACTGCCACACTCGGCTCCCTGGCCACAGACAGAGACACAGAGACACTGGATGGACGCTGGGCAGGGCAGCTGGGAGGAGACGGGTGGCGAGGGACTGGGGGGGCAGTGGGAGAGGAGCGACCCTCTTACCTCGGATCGGAGTGCTTTCTGTAAGGGAAGCAGAGAAAATCAGGTGAATGGCAGATTGGAGGGCCAGCTGGCCGGGGACCTGCAGGCCTAGCTAGGGAGGAGGGCCGCTGGGCCTCCTGGGGGCGGGTGGGCTCTGGGGGCCGCCTGCCGGGCAGGGCTTCCCCGTGGGAGGCAGGAACCTCGGGCGGGCGGAGGGGACTGGAGTCTAGAAGCTGCTTTGGAGTGGGGGGTCCTCCATGCCCCGGGGAGGTCTGTCGACCCGGCCGGGCCCTGGGCTGCCTTCCCTCTGGGGAGAGAGGGCGGCTCATGAACCCGCTCCCTTCTTTCTTCCTTGGGATCCAGCAAGGGGCTGCGAGGGACGGGAAGCGAGGGGGATCTCAGGAAACTCATTAGTGACAAAGGACAGGAGGGGTTAGTGGCCCGGGCTGGGCGTCGAAGAAGCAAAGGAGAAGTATCACACACAGGCCAGGAAGGAGGAACCCGGAGGAGAAACTACGGCAGAGACGGCCCCTGCGACCTGTTCAACCCCCAGAGGAAAAGAGGAAAGGCGGCTGTCTGTCTGTCTGTCTGTCTGTCTCAGCTCCGAGGAGGCCAGAGAAGCAGGATCGAGGCTGGAACTTGACACCCTCCGCTTCTCCTCGCTGGAGGAGATCCCGGCCCCTTCTCTCTACTGACGGAGACTGTCACTCGCGGGACACAGGGGGACTCCGAGAGGGGACAGGGCAGAGCGGCAGCCATCGGCAGCTGGCTGAGAAAACGGCTCTGTCCACGTGGCCCAGGCCGTTTCACAGATGGCGGACTGAGGCCAGGAAGGAGCCAGGAGGGGACACTGGGAAGCAGGCGGGCTCTCCAGCCTCTTAGACTGGGCCCCTCGAGTCTGAACTTTCTGCGGCCCCATATTCCCTCCCGAGACAGCCGCTACCCTGTTGTGGCCACCCTGCCCACTTCCACAGGAGCAAGGCCGCGCCATGGAGAATCTGGGTTGGCCCTCGTGAGGGTCTGACTAGCTTGCTTAGCTGGGACGAAGATGGCAGAGGGCAGGGCGGAAGCACCGGGCTGCCGAAGATGGTCAGATTGCCTGTGGCCACGTCACTGAGCAGAAAGGATGGGTCACTTAGTGATTACAGATAGATCTGCTTCCCATCAAGAAAGAGAGGCCTCTTAGGGTCCCCCATATCAGTCACTCTCACCTTAGTAAGAATGAGCCCAGCAGTTTCATTTGAACTTTCAGGCTGGGAAGGGGGTGAGGAGCACCGAGAACCAGCCCGGCCGGAAAACTCCTGCCCCCGGCGCTTTGGTAATCAAATCCTTTCCCATCAGTGCCAAAGTCCAGGGCGCAGCAGGCTCCCCTGGAAAGGCCTCCGCGCGGCTCTGAGGTCTGGGGGGACCCCTGCGACCGCCTCCTTTTCCTCTTTTCCTTCTGGGCTCAGTCTCTGCAGCCCCTGGAGCCCAGCAGGGGAGGGCCGGGCTGGGGAGGGGCGTTAGTACACATGCCCCGCAGTGGGTCACAGTTACTGCCACGGTGGCTGTTAGTTTGGGGGGCAGGGGCAGGAGGGGGGCGAGGGAAGGGGCGTTAGTTGTTGACGTGGTGAGGAAATCAGACTTACCAAAGGTTTCTGAACGTTTACACAGAGGGACAAGAAAAGAGAAGAGGAAAGTTAATGGGCGACTGCTCAGAGCCGGGCGCTGCGGGGAGGGAGGCGACGGTGCTAACATGAACATCAATATGACCATCGTGGCCGGCGACGCGGCTCACTGTTCATCGAGCGCCTGGTACGTGCCGGGCAAGGCGCCGTGGAAGCTCGGGGAGGCCGAGAAGTGGGGGGACCTGCAACTGGCCGCCGGTGGCCTCCGCTGCAAACACGGGCTCGCCCTCCAGCTGAGCCCTGCGCGCAGCAGGCATCCTCCGAGGAAAAGACTCGGGCTCCGCGCCTACCGGGATCCCTCGGGCGCGGGGAGACAGCAGCTGGGCCCAAGGGTCTCCAGGGGGCAGGGACACGGTGGCCTGCCCTGCCGGGAGGGGCCGGGACCGAGAGGGTGCGCTGAGACATGTGAGCGCACGCGGCTACGCGGCTGTCACGTGTGTCCCCAAGGATGAGCACCAGGGACGGGCAGGTGGGGTGGTGTGCCCGGGCTCGGCCCTGTGCGCGGGCACAAGAGGGGCTGTGATGGCGTGACTCTGCACTCCTGCACGTGGGAGAGGCTCTAACGCGGGCACGCACGAGGCTGTGACGTCAGGGCTCCGTGCACGTGCAACCGTAATGTGGGCGCGCCCGTGGCTATGACGTCAGGGCTCCGTGCACGTGCAACCGTAATGTGGGCGCGCCTGTGGCTATGACGTCAGGGCTCCGTGCACGTGCAACTGTAATGTGGGCGCGCCTGTGGCTATGACGTCAGGGCTCCGTGCACGTGCAACCGTAATGTGGGCGCGCCTGTGGCTATGACGTCAGGGC
>PVJS01059978.1:0-11362 GCA_004027185.1 Glis glis
ACACACACACACACACACACACACACACACACACACACACGACAATGGGTGGCAAAATTAAGTACATTTCAGAGAACATTCTGGTCTTATGATATATTGATTTTACTGGACTCTGGCCACGATTAGTGTGGAGACTGCCCTGTGTCTTCTCAGGTGCTCAGCAGCATTCCTGGCCTCTACCCACTGGGGGACTTTATCCACCCCCAAGTAATGGCCATCAAAGATGTCTCCAGACATTGCCAGAGGTCTTCTGGAAGAACCACTGATATAAAATGTCATAATCCATTTTTGAAACCACACATGAAAAGAGTAACAACCGAACTAGAAAAACTATTTCCAGAGAAGGGCAGTGATTACTGAACATGTACAACATACCAAGCACATGGTGATCGGGGGCATCTAAAAGCAAAACCCACGGGCCTCAAGTGTCCATTTAATGCTCCTCATCCAACACAGGGTTCCAAAACAATCTTCAATTATTTGAAGAGCTCTTGATGGAAGATGGGCTACACCAAGGGAGGAGAAGTTTATGGGAGGCAGATTTCAGGGTATGATAAAAGCTTTTCTTTTAGTTACTCTTGAAACATCAAATATTAGATTGATACGCAAAGTAAAAGCTCAGAGCTTCCCCCCTTTTCCACTGTCCACGGGAAAACCACAGGGAATAGTTTGGACAGATTTTCTAGACCCCTTCTGGTAAAACGGATTAATGTCATAATAGTTACAAATGGCCTCCTTTCCTGGATTTTTAAAGAATATGCTGAAAAGACCAGGCTCAATCCTTCCCTCTAGCATCTCCCTATTTCTTCCCTCATACATTGTGGAGAGGCTTTCTGCCACACTGGTTTCAAGACTCAATATATATTCTTTTTTCTTTTTTGGCAGTACCGGGGATTGAACCCAGGGGCATTCTACCTCCAAGCTACATCCCCAGCCCTACTTTTTATTCTTTATTTGGAAACAGGGTCTCACTAAGTTGCGGAGGGCCTCCCTAAGTAGCTGAGGCTGGCTGTGAACCCAGATCCTCCAGTGTCAGCCTCCCAAGTACTGGGATTACAAGAGTGTGCCACCACGCCCAGCTCTCAATATTTTTTATCATAAAATTTTCTAACCTCCACAAAAGAAGAGAGAATAATTAAAAACAACACAACACCCATAGTCCCATCGCTCCTATTTAATAACTGTCAAGATTTTGCTACATATATTTCATCTACATTTTTTCTTTTTCCCTTAAATAACTTTAAAGCAGAAATCAAGCATTATATTATTTAATTCCACACACATAAATATATAATGCACACACATATGTGTGTGCATTATATATTTATGTATATATATGATAATATTTCCTAGACTTTTATGCTGTAAAATCACAAAATGGACAATGTAAGATGAAACTGAAAAAACTGGAGGAGGAGGAAGGGCAAGAAGGGCATGGGGGAGAGGTGAGGAGGGGTGGGGACAGGAGGAGAGTTTTGTGGTGAGCTAGGTTCATTAAAGGAGGGAGAAGAGAAGAGCTGAGGTGGAGTTCAGTGGTATAGCCCTTGCCTAGCATGTGCAAGACCCTGGGTTTAACCCCCAGTACTACAAAAACAAAACAAACAAACAAACAAACAAAAAAAGAAATGGGAGGACAGATAAGGGAATATTAGAAAAGTATGCTGCCTTATCTTCAATCAAGGGACTCAAATAAAGACTGAATTTTTAAAGTCAAATTCTTTCATATTTGAATATTAAAAATATGACTCTACTCTCAGGTTGAACACTGCAGGACTTGGCTCCAATGATGTACATGCATATTAAATGTGCTAGTTTATCTTATGAAGAAAATGGAGCACAGTTTTCTCTCTATTGTAGACGTCTCAGGACAGCATTCTTCTAGAGACATCCTTGCCAGAGTACAAGCCCTCCTGTGTGTTCTTCACACGACTATCTCATTTTAAATCATAGAAACTTCATGACATAGAGACTGCGGTCATCCCCATCTCACAAATGGGGAAACCATGGCTCAGAGAGGGTGCAGTGTCTTGCCCATCAGTGCTTCCCGTTACTCCTCCTCAATGACCCCAACCCTAAGAGAGGCTGGGAATTGTGGTCATCTTTGCTGCTTTGAATAAAGCTTGGTTTCAGTTCATGAGGAAGGAGACAATGAAGATGGAAGATGGGAGAGGCAACCGGTAGCCTCTGCCAAACCATTCAAGCTGGTTTCTGTCAAAAGGGCTGCACGGAACCTGAGGGCAGGAAGTGTGGCATGGCTTCATGAGAGGCGAGGCTGGAACCGGGGGCTGCTGGGAAGCCAGTGAGGTGGCGCCTCTGGGATCGTCTTGATGGGCTGTGTGGGTCCAGCCTGTTCATCACTTAGCTCCAGTCCCTACTTTGCTTTTTCTTCACTGTGGCTTTTGCTTTCTCTTTGCATAGTCATTCCCTAGGTCCCATGTTCAAGGAAACTGGGGGAGACTGTGGGGCTGACCCCCAACTTCCCAGGAGAGAATCTGCTGATCCCACTTTGGTTAAAGGCTACTTCTGGTCCACATGGTCTTGATAATTTCATTGTCAGAGAGATGCTTTTTTTTTAAATTTGAGCTTTCTGGTTATTAAATATTTTGCAGATGGAAGCTCATTTTACTATGTTATGACTCTTTAGAAGAGGCTGGAACCGGGGGCTGCTGGGAAGCCAGTGAGGTGGCCCCTCTGGGATCGTCTTGATGGGCTGTGTGGGTCCAGCCTGTTCATCACTCAGCTCCAGTCCCTACTTTTCTTTTTCTTCACTGTGGCTTTTGCCTTCTCTTTGCACAAAGCAAAACATAGTCATTCCCTAGGTCCCATGTTCAAGGAAACTGGGGGAGACTGTGGGGCTGACCCCCAACTTCCCAGGAGAGAGTCTGATGATCCCACTTTGGTTAAAGGCTACTCTGGTCCACATGTTTGGGTCAAAGGACAACTGTGCAAGTCTGTCTCCTGGGTCTGGCTGTGTGTGCGCACAGCTGGAGGTGAGGGGAGAAGTCTCAAAGGAGAACTCCTCAGCTAGAGCAGAGCCTCTCTCTTCTAAAGAGTCATAACATAGTAAAATGAGCTTCCATCTGCAAAATATTTAATAACCAGAAAGCTTAAATTTAAAAAAAAAAAAGCATCTCTCTGACAATGAAATTATCAAGACCCTGTCAGACCCGGGTCAAAGGTCTCCACATTATCATTACATGTCCTTATCAAGAAAAGGTAGAAGCGGGGCGTGGTGGCGCATGCTTGTAATCCCAGTACTTGGGAGGCTGAGACCAGAGGATCCGAGTTCCCGAACAGCCTCAGCTACTTAGTGAGGCCCTCTGCAACTTAGTGAGACCCTGTTGCAAAATAAAGAATAAAAAAATAGGGCCGGGTTGTAGCCCGGAGGTAGAATGCCCCTGGGTTCAATCCCCAGTAACACACACACACACACACACACACACACACACACACACACACACAAGAAAAGGTAGGTTATGCTAAGTGAGATCAGCCAGTCTCAGAATGTCAAGGGTTCTATGTTTTCTCCCACACATGGAAGCTAGAGAGAAAATAGGAAATAAAAGGGATTCCATGAAAATAAGGGGAGGGAGGAGAGATGGCAGAAAAGGAGGCTTGAGGAAGGAAACAGAGAAAATTATATCATGTTCATATATGAAGGTATCATTACCAACCTTACTAGCATGTATGGGGACTGAGGAGGGGGTAGCGGGATGGGGTTAGGAGGGAAACACACCAAGAGATTTTGTGTGCATATAAGAATGTATCACTTTGAATCTCCCTATGATGTATAATCATAGCACACCAATAACATGCTACAAAAAAGACAACAACAAAAAAGGTAGGCTATGTCCTATATCCTTATGAAGTGCTTTCTGTATCACTCTGAATAAAAAAAAACTGTCATTTATTTCTGAGCGGGTGGGGATCCCCAGTTAATCAGAATATCCCATTCTCCGGTCTGCCAAGTAAACAGGGGTTTGCTGTCTTCCTTGGAGTCTGGAATGGTTTTCAGTCAAATACGCTCCACATTTCCATGAGTGTTAAGATGCTGAATATCAGCCAGCTCCACCCCACCAAGTGTAATTGTTGACAGCTGTGTCTTGAAAAGCGTTTCTTTTGTTGCTCATCCTGCTGAGCTAGTGGAATGGCTTCATTAACATTTAGGCCATGTTACACATTCAAGTGCTCGTGAGGTATTTGGGTTTCAGATGAGCTTTTTTTTTTTTATTCTTGTTCCAAACATGACAAGCCTCCATTTCTGTAATGAGTTTTTGTGTCTGTGGGTGCCATTGAAAATGGATTTCATCTTTGTTCATCTGTCATGCAAAGACATACAGAAATGATGGTTACAGGTTGACCTAGTTATTAAAGCCTTTTATGTTTGTGAAGAGCAAATTTCAAATCATTCCTTAGAGTAGTGATGACTGTTGGTGCTTCCCTGCCCCAGAAGACAGTGTCAGCTCCAATGAGTATTTGGTGGTGGCGGGGGGCGGGGGTAGGTCCTCCCCTACCAAAAAAAAAAAAATCTTTATAGGCTTCCCTAAGCCATCCCAAGAAAATGTATGATTTAAGCAAAACACAGAAAACTGGCTATGAAAGTTCAACGTCGAGATAAATCCCTTTACCTACCCTTCTGGTAAGATCGATGCTCTAAATCACTTCTCTGTAGGAATTCAGGAGGTGTAGCAACAATCAGCCACTGATTAGTTTGAGTCCCCAGAACAGAAAAAAAAAACCTCTTGTTGCAGACACCACCAATTGCTTGTATAATATCCCTCTTCACTCCTAGCAGAATCACTGTGAGGGTACCAGTGTGCTGTGCCGACAGTACTGGTCCTCCCAGTACTGTCCCAGATTCCCTTGCAGCTAGAGGTGACCCATGGGACCCAAATCTCGTGAGATGAAACCTTCCGGAGAACTTTTCAAAAGAAGCATGTTTGCCCGGCAATCTCATCGGCTTTTGTCCTTTTACCTTTGTAAAATGTCGTAAACACTGCAGCAGTGGCCGGAGGTTCAGTCATCTGGTGAAGATACGGAGCAGGAAGACAGAGGGGTCTGGGTCCCTGATGGCAGCCTGGACAAGCTGTACCCATTCCGGGGCTGCCTAGCTCTGGACTTCGGTGATCTGTTTAAGGCACTAAATACAATTTTCTGCTATATGCAGCCAAATATATTCTTACAATACACTCTCCATAAGTTCACCGAAAGTGTCTGCTGTTTGGTTAAGACATATTCTTTTTTTGTGTGTGTGGTACTGGGGATTGAACCCAGGGGCATTCTACCTCCGAGCTACACCCCCAGCCCTATTTTTTTTTTATTCTTTATTTTGAAACAGGGTCTCACTAAATTGCGGAGGGTCTCACTAAGGAGCTGAGGCTGGCCGCGAACCCGGATCCTCCGGTCTCAGCCTCCCAAGTACTGGGATTACAAGCGTGAGCCACCACGCCCTGCTTGGTTAGGACATATTCTAATGATTTATTACTACATAACAGATTACTCCAAAACTTATTGCCTAAGGCAACAACCATTTCATTGGCTCTCTTGGCTTTGTGGGTCAGGAATTCAGGCAGACTGAGCCGTTTTTCTGCGCCCCATGGCACTGACTGAGGTACTGGGAGGTACTCAGCTGGTGGACGTGCCATCTGGGGGTCCGGGACAGCTTCGCCCATGTATCTGGCACCTTGTGGGGAAGCCTCTAGAGCAGGGCTCAGCGGTGTCTGCTGAATGGAGCACTTGCACGTAGCTTCACCATCATGGTGGTCAGATAGTGCAGGGGGGCTCAGGGTTCTCAGAAAGAGTTCCTCAAGTCTGGGCCTGGCAATAAGCACTGTCTTGCTTCTACTGTGTTGTTGATCAAAGCAGCTTTAAGATCTGTAGAGTCTGGGTCAAGAGAACTGAGATTGACCTCCTGATAGGACGGTTGTCAAAGAATTTGTGACCTGCTCTAATCAGTTACAGGGGCAATGGATTACAATATTACTACGATAATCAATTTTTTGCCCCCACTGAGACCAAAATTCCTGGTAAGAACAACTTGGAGGAGGAAAGGGTAATTGGCTCACAGATTCAGAGGTTCGGTCCATGGTCAGCTGCCTCCACGGCAGAAAAATCAGGAAAGCTGCTCAGTGAGTGGCAGCTGAGAAGCATGAAGAGAGAGATAAAGGAGGGGGCCGGGGACAGATAGAGTCCTCAAGGCCACATCCCCAGTGGCCCGCCTTCTCCAGCCACGTCCCACCTCGATCTTGCTACATTGGAGACCAGGCTTCAACACATGAGTTCCATATCCAGACCATAACAATTACTTTGACAAAGTCTGATCTAAAGGCCTACTAGACAGTTATCACTCTGAGAGTAGGTCTAATACACACCCTCTGTGATATCTTTTAGGTAGACAGATAGACTGCAAAGTGCCAGGAACTAATGTTCCTGGGAATGTAATGATAAACATAATCAATAAGATCCCCATGTATAAAGTTTGGGGTAATGGGGGAGGGAGAAATGGTCTTCATCTACTTTTACAAGTTATTTTGCTAGGCTACAAATTAAATGGACATAGATATATTACAAGGATTAAAAAATATATATTTACATACAAAAACACATAAGAGTCCCCACTAAATTGAAGACTTGAAGAAGAGCCAGAGGGTTGCAGTTTATGTAGCATCCTGAACTACCGAAAGGAACAGGGAAGTGGAAAGACATGGTATAGGTGGGTGAGAGGAAGAAATGCATCGTGATTACAGATTATCTTGATACACAGGTAAAAAGTCTCACAGGTAGTACAAGTTGTCTATTACCGTCCCTCTTCCTGCTACAGGTAGATTATTAATGTAGATTCCCTTTATAGATGGGAATTTCTTTTACAAAAGGAAAGGTGTTCAGAGCCACTCTTATGTTTGTAGTTTTGTAGAGTAATGAGCTCAAAATATGCCAGAGAGGTATAACTTAGGATGGCATATTCTGGTCTCCTACAGTCATAGTTTGGGGTGGTATGGCCTGATCCTTAAAAAGGTTCTCATTGGACATAATGAGAGGGAGTTACTAGTAACATACATATCTGAAGGTACATGGTGACCTAAGGTGGCTGCCTGGCTCACAGATGGGGATTCCTGGGTTCCATCTCCAGCTTGATGCTGCGGATCTGTGTTGATCCTGAGATAACCCAGTGATACCTTCGGGCTTACGAGTTGTCACCAGTAAAATGACTGGCTTCTATAATCGCTGAGTTTTCTTCCATTGTAAAGTTTTATGGCTCTAGGCAATCACTATTTATGATTATGAAAAAAGCTGGAGTCATGATTTCTTTCTTTACTCTGAAGAATAACAAATGTTTTGTGTAGTCACATTCCAGGGCGCTCTTCTTCCACAGCCGTGGTTCATTTATAGAGCAAACCTCAGAGAGAACTCGGGGTAAAGGCAATATTTTTGTGAAAATTAAATCTTCCCAGTTAATTTGATTTCCCTGACTTTCCCTGAGAACTTGTTCTCTCCAAACTTTCCCTGCTGTTTTCTCTTTTAAATTATAATATAAAATGTTTTCGCTGTCATCGGAACATGATAAGAAAACGGAGTAAGGCCAACTGTTCCAGGTTCACTGGGTCTCAGAAATCGGAGAAATCCTAATAACAAAGTGAGTGAACAAGAGCCTTGGAGGGAGTGACTTGGGGACCCTACATTGTTAGGTAGTTAAGAAACGGGGACCCTACATTGTTAGGTAGTTAGGCAGAATGAATAGAGGTTGAGGATAAGGCTGGCTCTACTGGGAGTGATAAAAAGTCACTCCATCTTGGGTGATGGAAAACCCGGCCCTAAACCACCTCCTTCATGCCCACACAACTTTCTTAAATCTGAAAGGAACCAGGTGTCACTAACAGAAAAGGCTTTTCAACTTTGGAGCATGTGCAGAGCTTGTGGGTTTCCACTTAGGGATGGATGGGAAAATCTCCAGCATGGCGGAAATAGGGCAGATGCACCAAGCTAGGGTACAAAATAGCAGTAACTAAATCAAACACACAATACATGGGGAGGAAGGTTTTCAGACCAGGTATAAAACTCACCAAGTGGAAGACACTATGGCCGTTTCCACTCCTGGAACAGACTGCTCCACGATTTTCTCTGGAGTATATTCCCTCTCTTCTAACTCAGCCCCCTCTCTTGAAACAACCCACTCACCTTGCTAGATAAATCTCTTACGCTTATTTGATCTGTGTCTCTTGGATGAAATCTTTCCTTTGGAAGACAAGATTCGAGGCAACTGCTGCCCAACCAACATGGCCCACAGATGCATGCCTAGAAGTGCAATATTGAACTTGGTGGTGGGACAGCCCTACTTGTTTCAAGGAATGTATTTCTTTCTACCTCAAAGATTTGTAAAAATGATTTGTAATTTAATCCTGCAAAATTGGAGGATGTCCAGTGAATTCATGAGCATCTACGTGATCAGGGCATGATGATCAGGGTGGAAAATTTTGGGTTTCTGAGGGACAAAAAGATGTATGGTTTTTGCGGTGATTTCTTGCAGTATCTGGGCAAATCTATTAACTATTTTAATGATTCTATCATGGACAGACAATATTTGGGTTTCTAGAAGAAAAAAGTTTCTGTAGTACATTTTTCTATTATCTTAATACAATTTTTCTACTAGTAAGCTTTGCAATTTGATTTAGGAAATAAATACTATAGTATCTCCCTATAATTGTATCCATGGGATTCATTTCAGGAGACAGCCTTATAAAATAATATTTTTTTTACACAGAGGTCTTTGTGACTTATCAGTAACTAGTCTCCTTTGGATTTATCAGCCACAGGAGGATTTGAAGCACACGAAATATTTTATAGTGAATAATGTTACACTGAAGCTTCGCCAAATGATAATAATGTAATAATAAGAATATTTATCAATGACTGCCTGCCAGCAATATGTTAGATGCTGTCCTATATGCTCTTTATATGTAGTTTCTAATCCTCACAATAGGACTGAGAGCTCTGCTGGTCTTCATTTGAAAGGACTGCAGTTCTGGGAGGTAGTCTCCACACTGGCAAGTGGTGAGGCAGGAATTCTAACCCAGTCCTGTCTGTTTCCAAAGAGCAAGAGTTTTCCACTTTTGTCTTTATCCAATTAGCTCTCTGGAGGTGATGCAAATACTGTTAGAACCCTTGAAAACAATTTGTATTTTGTTCACCTGGAAACAAAAGACGGGCAGAAATTACCGTTGTTGAAACAGGATATTTTCCCTCTAAGGTTTATATGGTAAATACCCATTGTTGAACATCCCTAGATTTTATGGAGTCCTCTTTCACCTCAACCAAAGCTATTCAGAGGTGGCCAGTATAGGAGAAGCTAGCTATAGCTGGTGGATAAGAAGTTAAAATGCCCTTTAATTTTAGCATGCACCCACCTCTTCGGATCCTTTGATTTTTTAAATTTATAGCACCTTTGTTCAGCATTCTCTTTGGAGTGTTTTAAGTCTCCTCTTTGCTCCTCTCACTAGTCTTTATTTCCCCAGGCTCCCCTCCTACTTTTCACTTGCAGACACTCCCTCTTGCAAGCCTGTCTCGCTGCCCTGGCTGCTGTTTATTCAAGGTTAATAAAAACAAACACCTTGAAAAAAGTACCAATTCCCAGAATGGTGGCACCCACACAAGGCTTCCTATCCTGGCCCACGTTCTTGATTGCCCCCTTTCCTATGCTGGATGGCTTTGCAGTTATTTCATTTCAATTCAGGGTCCCTGTCATCAGGTTGTAAAGAATAGACTAATAAATCATCCTAATTTGGTACTTACTAAAATCTTTTATAAGGATCTTTTGAAAAAAGAAGAGTAAAATCATAGCCGGGCATGGTGGCACATGCTTGTAATTCCAGTACTTGGGAGGCTGAGACAGGAAGATCTCAGGTTCAACGACCAGCCTCAGCTACTCAGTGAGACCTTGGGCAACTTAGTGAGACCCTGTTTCAAAATAAGGAACAAAAATAGGGCTGGGGATGTAGCTCAGAGGTAGAAGGTCCCTGGGTTCAATCCCTGGTACCACACACACACACACACACACACACACACACACACAAAGAGTAAAATCAATCATGACCAAAATGAAGCTTTTTTTAAAAATACAATTCAATTTGAGGAGTACTGACATTTTTATTACGTTGATCTTCCAATCTATGAGCATAGGACATCTCTCCACTTTTTAGGATTTCAATTTCTCTCATCAGCATTTTGCATTCTCAGCATACACGTCAGGTATATGTTTTATTAAATGTGTTCCTATTTTTTTCAGTGATTACAAATGGTATTTTTAAAATTCTTGGTTTCTATGTATTAATTAGCATATAAAATAGCAATATTTGCATGTTTGATCTTGTATCCTGTGACTTGTTCCACTTGCTTATTTGTCCTAGGCATTATTTTGTAGACCTCAAAATACAGATTTTTATTTTATCTAAATTTAAATTGTGTATGCTTTCTCCTTTATTTTCATTTTTATCAAGATGGATTTAAATCCAGGGAGTACATCAAATAGGAACATGGTCCCTGGTATTACCAGGCACATAACTTGCCCTTTAAAAAAATGTAATTAGTATGCAGAAACAGAAATCCAAGTTCTCATCAGTGCACATAACAAAAACTTGCCCTACGCCGGGTGTGGTGGCGCACACTTGTAATCCCAGTACTTAGGAGGCTGAGACCAGAGGATCCGGGTTCGCGGCCACCTCAGCTACTTAGTGAGGTCCTCTGCAACTTAGTGAGACCCTGTTTCAAAATAAAAGAACAAAAAATAGGGCTGGGGGTGTAGCTCAGAGGTAGAATGCCCCTGGGTTCAATCCCCAGTACCGCAAAAAGCAAAAACAAAAAACAAAACTTGCCCTATGCTATCATGAATTTCCTAAACTTCAAGCATAACTCCCCAAATATGTATACTTAAAGCCAATTCTTCCTTACCCTAATAGTTGTTTATGTTGCTCTATGTGCATTATATATATATATATATATATATATATATGAAGAGAAAGCATGAAAATCCACTTTTCTACCTAATAAGCATTAGTAATCCCCATATCAAATGAAATTATTGATAGTAAGCTATGTTTTTCCCACTATGATAAATATCCTACATTATGGTCTGTGGATTCATCAGTGGGCAGGAAGGACAAGACCATGGCAGGTGTGATAGTTAATCTAAGTTGTCAACTTGACCTGATCATGACACACCCAAGATTATGTGATTTTGGGTGTGTAACAGCAGATTAAAGAGAAAGCCCTGCCCTGAATGTAGGCAGCAGGATTCTGATAGGTGCGGACTTAGATAAAGAGGGAGAAGCCACGTAGAGTGTGTGCGACTCGTTCCGAGGAAAGCGCATCT
>PVJS01059979.1:0-11361 GCA_004027185.1 Glis glis
GGAAGGCCTCACTAAGGAGAGAGAGAGAGAGAGAGAGAGAGAGAGAGACAGGGAGAGAGAGAGCGAGAGAGCTGAGGCTGGCCACGAACCCGGATCCTCCGGTCTCTGCCTCCCAAAGTACTGGGATTACAAGCGTGCGCCACCACGCCCGGCTAAGTATAACCATTTTAAAATATGCTGTACTATGCATACTTGACATATCCATCAAGACACAAAATTACTGCAGATATAAAGTCATCCTGATTATGGGAAGGGGATATAATTCTTTGATTTTTCTCTCAGTTATCTGGATATTATGAATAAAATTGCTTTATCTATATTACTTGAATTTTAGTGCCCTTGAAGCAACACGGGACTTAGAAATCAAATCCATAGATTTAAGGCCTTATCGGGTTACTTGATAGTGTAATCTTGAATAACCTGGAATGTTTTGAAGTTCAGTTACTTCCTTAGAAAAATCTGACAAATAGTACCTAACTTCAAAATTCTGGGTCAATAATGTAAAAAACACTTAAATGTATAAAAGATAATGTGTTCTTATAGTCAGTAAAAGCAAGGATCCACAATCCAAAGAATCTGCACAAGAAGGTAATTATCTCTTTCAAGTCATTCTGGGAAAGGTTTTTATTCTTTAAGAGTTTGCACAATTTAGTAAAATATCTCAAATTACCAATTGCTACTTCTGTCTCTATTTTTAAAATTAAGTATTTCCAACTGAAAGATTGACCAGGATTATTCTTTTACATGAAATTATATCCATGCCATTAGTTTTTGTTTTGTTTAAAGGGTTCCATGGTGTCTCATCTAAAAACTTTGAAAATAATATTGTGGTTGAAAGCAAATATATTAAATTCAATTTGTGTAGAATGACTGCCAAGTCAGTGAAACTTGACTAGAAACAATGGAATCTATTAGCTCCTGAAGAACTTTTTTTTTCTAACAGTGATTAGGTTGCCTTTGAAGGATAGGGCAATAGAGAAGCAAAAGGATAAAAATTGGCATTGTCCTGGGCATTTTATGGTGGACACCATGCCTTGTTTTAGGGACAACTTCTAGGCCCACAGTTGTACTGAATTGTGAGAATATTCTACTGTCTTAGGCCAGATGCCACAAAAGCAGGCCCTGAATTGGGAACTCATGAGCAAGTGGCATATATCAAGAATCTAGTAAAAGTGGGGAAAGCTTGTCAAGGATGGGGAAGAAGATATCATACAGTGAAACGAGTGGAAAGATCTGGCTTTAGTGTGATTTCAACAGAAGAAGTTTAACCCATATAGTTGTCTTGTTCTGAATCAAAGGAGCTGGCTTTCATATTCTGAGGGGGAGAAATAACCAGAACACTCTATCTCTCTACATTTGTGAGTAAGGGGTAAGCACTGCAAAGGCTCAGGGGCAGTGCTCCACAATGACCCACAGGCATGCATTGCATTGTTGGGAGCAACTATGTACACTTCAAAGTTAGGGAGGGACACAGAGCAACACAAAAAGGACCTGAGAGCATCTGGTGAAGCATAGACAGTGCACCTGCCTCTCTTAACAAACGCCTGCCTCTCTAGGTTGTGTAGCAGTTTAAGACCCATCATGGTGTGTAAGCACATTGCAATTAAGGCAATTGACTTCAGACTGTATGTATCAGTCTTTGTGGTTGATATGATTATATATATATATGATATATATATCAACAGCAAAGAGAAAATAAACTACAGTTTATCTGCAACCTGTTAAACTTTTAAGTGATTCTTTTTTCATCAAAATGAAACGATGGCTATAATTCTACCTCAAATTCTTTGATTAAATAATCACTAAGGAGTACAAAACAACACAAGTTTGGAATTCTAAGTCATCCTTTGGGTACAAATGTACTCTCATTACAGGAAAGCATACTGTTATATGAACAATGAAGGATTTCCAGTTAGATGTTTTTAACTTGAAGGGTAACAAAACGGGAGATGATTAGTTTTCATTATGTCAATATGTTGCTCTTGGAACCTGCTGATACCTGATTAATTCTACCTATTCTTTATATTCTTATCTCTTAAGTGGGGAAGATAGGTACCACACCTCCATTTCACATAGCTGTCCTTACTATATTAATTGATATATTAGTTAATGTATCGAAGATACATCATTATGAGTAGGTTTAAAAGAAACATGTCTACTTTAGTATGACAGACTTATGTGCCTGACTAAATTCAAATAATAGAAAAAAATGTATTAATAAACTAGCAGGTCAGGCGTGGTGGCACACGCTTGTAATCCCAGTATTTGGGAGGCTGAGACCGGAGGATCCGGGTTCGCGGCCAGCCTCAGCTACTTAGTGAGGCCCTCCGCAACTTAGTGAGACCCTGTTTCGAAATAAAGAATAAAAAATAGGGCTGGGGGTGTAGCTTAGAGGTAGAATGCCCCTGGGTTCAATCCCCAGTACCGCAATAAATAAATAAACAAATAAACTAACAGAAAAGAATTAGTCCATGCATGATTCAAATCTTTGATTTCTTAATTAATTTGTGCCACAAAGTGAATAAATAATTCTACTCAGGTCAAGATTAAACAATTCACTTTCTTATAATAATTACAACTGTATTAGTAAAGTCTGGTTCTCCTCATGGAATAAATCTAAAATTTAACATCTGTATTTATAACACATCTATGCTTCAATAAGCCCAACTTTTACCTTTATAATAGTTAATACCGCAATAGCTGAAAATATTTGTGAACACTAAATATGCAGTAGCAGCGACAATTTTCTGAAGTAGTTATGAAGAATTGCATTTATATCTCTGAAAGATTCATCATTTACTTTCTCTTTATAGTGAGCAATGCAGGAGTAAGTCCACAGACAGCTACACCATAACCACGAGTTAAGCACTTCATCTTCTACAATATATTATTTGAAGTACTACATTTTTCAATTTCTTTCAGGATAAACTGATAAAATTTCTATATTGGCCTTAAATTCAGCAATTCCACTCAGTTGAATAATTTTATCTTCTCTCTGCAGTGCCTTGGATACCTCAGGGTATTTTCTGGTTTTTATCTTTGTTGCCAGAAGTATTTATGCATTAAACTAGGACCAGAGATACTTTAACCAACTTGATCTTTATTATACTGGTGCACAGGTTACTACTTAGACAGAGATTAACAAGCCAGTGAAAGTGGTCTCTGGGGATAGTGAGTCTACTGTGCTGAGAGGGTCAAATGCATTATCCATTTCAAATCCTAGAGGCTAGAAAACAACTTTAACATGTTCCACATCCCTCTGCAACTGCTGTTATAATGTATTCTACTGGACGAGCTGTGCTTTCTATCATTATCATTATTCTATGCAAAAAGAAAAATTATAAAGTTAAGCCTTCAGCAGAATTCGATAATTTTTAAGTATATATTATCTGCTTTTTTTTTTAAAGGCCTTGAATACTATCGTAGTTTTGTCTATTTCTTTTTCTTTTGAGGGGACAAAAGCATCAGCCAGTTATTTCAATACATTTACATGTTTTTCTGGTAAAAAAAATCAAACTTGTTAAATTACTGAAAGTGAATAGTTAGATGAGCAATTCTTTCCAAGATAAGTTAGTGGTAAAATTTTATCATGAGAAGAGCAGTTTTATTTGTCCAAATCTCATTATGTATAGAAATGAAAATTAAAGAAAAACATTTTGCTACTTACTAATAAGTGTGATGGGTAATGAGAAATATGTATGATTAAAATTTGGCATGCTGTTTTTTAAAGAACCAGGGACTTTAGGTAATGGAGAAGAAACCTAAATTGAGTGATGGAGGGGGTCTATGGGAGGGTGCTGAGGGGAGGGTATTGGGGGAAGGGAGAATTAATGAAGTAAACATTTCCAATGACATTATGTACATATGTGAAATTATCAATGCTAATCTCAATATCACATGTGGGGGAAGAGGGGGAAGTGGGGAAGGAGCCAGGGGAAGCTCACTAAGTGCTGTGTGCATGTGTGTCCCTATCACTATGAACTACAGTATGGTGTGAGACTACAATGTATATATATATATATATATATATATATATATATATATAAAATTTCTGTATTACTATAAGTCTGGTATATATTTACCAGACTTAATAATAACACAGAAATTTATTTTCTCAGAGCTTGTAGAATAGAATTCTGAGATCTATATATTGGCAGAGTCTCTTTCTTTGGAGAACTCTCTCCTTGTTTTATGACTATCTTCTCCCTATCTATTTTTTGGCCATCCTTTCCCTATGCATTTATATTATCTTTTCTTCAAAGCATCTGTGTCCTAATCTCTTTTAGAAGTATACCAAGCGTTTTGTATTAGGACCTACACACACAACTACTTCATTTAAATTTAATTACCAATTTAAAGACCCTATCTGCAAATACAGTCACATTCTGAGGTATGGGAGAGTACGACTAATATATGAATTTTGGGAGAGTGTAAGATACAGTTCAACCCATAATAGACACACATTTCTTAACAAAATTTTAGCAAATCAAATTGAACAAGATAATAAAAGAAGATTTTTTCTCAAGAAAGGCAATTCATCTTGTGTGTGTGTGTGTGTGTGTGTGTGTGTGTGTGTGTGTGTGTGTTGGCAGTACTGGGGATTGAAGCTTGAAACTGGGAGGGCATTCTACCTCTGAGCTATACCCTGAGCTCTATTTTATTTTTTTTATTTTGAAACAGGGTCTCACTAAGTTTCTGAGGCTGGCTTTGAAACTTCAATCCTCCTGTCTCATCCTCCAAAGCACTGAGATTACAGGCATGTGCCACCACACCTGGCTCTATGTATCATAAAACAAATAGTTTAATTCTTCATAATGAAGTAGTGCAAATAAAAGCTGTATGATATCTCATGAGAATAACAAGCATTTGACTAAAATTCAACATCCTGTCCTGATAAAAATTCTGCAAAAACCTAAGAGCAAAAAAGATTTTTCTCAAAATAATAAAGGACATCTATAAAAATGTATGGCTAACACAGATGTAATCGTGAGAATATGAATGCCATGCCACTAAAATTAAGACTGAGGCAAACATATCTGCTCTCACCACTTCTAGTCAACATAGCACTAGAAATTCTATCATCAAACACAATAAGAAAATGAATTAAAAAAAGTCATCCATTTTGGAAATGAGAAGTAAATCTGTCTTTATTTACAAATGACACAGTGTCTATAAAGAGAGAATATACCAGTGAGTTACATTTTTACATACTAGAAACAGACCATTTAAAATTGAAATAAAAAAGCAATACCATTTATAATAGCGTCAATAAATGAACTGGGGACAAATCAAATCTGATAAGGGATATATCAGATTTATAAATTTAAAATAAAACATTGCTGCAAGAAAGTAAAGAAGGAACAAATAACAGAATAGTATACCATATTTACCAAGTAGAAAGCTTAAAAATTGTTAATATGCCAAATTTTGCCCTTGTTCTATATATTAAAACCAATCTTAATAATAATATAGGCAGCTTTTTGCAAGAAATTAATTAAAATGCAAAAGACCTTGAATAAAAAAACATTGAAAAAGGCCACAGTTGAACTATTAAGATTTGAACATGTGATGTCCTCCAAAGTCTTATGTGTTAAAAGCTTGTTCCCACTGCAGCCATTCAGAGGTGGGCTTTTGGGAAGTAACTGGATCAGGAGGGCTCTGCCCTCATCAATGCATTAATCCACTGATAGTTGAATGGACTACTGGGAAGTGGTAGAGACTGTATGCAGGTGGGGGACATGGTAGTAGGAAATAGGTCATTGGGAGCATACCCTTGCGGACCATATCTTGCCCATGACCCATTTCTCTCTCTCCCCTCACCCTTTTCACCTCACTCTCTCTCTCTGTTTCCTGGCAGCCATGAACTGAGCAGCTTTCCTCTGCCATGTCCTATCGTCCATGATGAACTGTCTCACCTCAGGCCCAATGGAGCCTACTAACAATAAACTAAAATCTCTGAAACTGAGAGTCAGAGAAGAAGTCTCTCCTTTTCTAAATTGTTGACAAGTATTTTGGTCTCATTCACAGAAATCTGGCTAATATATTTACGCTGCCTGATTTCAGAATTTTGATTTCAAAATTCAAAATTTCTAAATTTTGACACAGAAACCATAAAATAAAAAATTTAAATAAATTTAACTTCATAAAATTGAAACATTTTGTCAGATGACTTTGATTTGAATATTTTAAGAAGCAAGCAGCATGCCAAAAAGAAATATTTGGTAATTCAGAAAGGAATTGCCTCATCAATATTAAAGAACACATAATTTAATATCAAAAAGATTAACTAATATAAAAGTAGACAATAGAGTTGAACAGACACTTCAGCACAAAAGACACAAAGGTGGCAAAGACATGAGCAATGATATTCAATATCATGAGGAAAGGCAAATTAAACTACAATTGTTCTCCAATACATAGCTATGACAGTGGCTGAAATTAAAAGCCTGACCCTTCTAAGTGTTGTGAAGGATAGGGAGCAATAGAAGTGCTCATATATTGTTGATTGAATTTTTAAATGGTACTACAACTCTGGAAAGCAGTTTAGCAACATCTTTATAATTTATGCATATAGCAACCATATGATCTGGACATTTTATTTTTAGTTAATTGCTAAGGAGGAATAAAAGTGTATGTTCCTATGAAAAATTATACATAAACCTTCACAACAATTATACCTGCAATTAACTGGAAACAACCTAATGCCCTTCAATGAAAGAACAAATAAACTCCCTCATCTGCACTCAGTAAAAAGTATTTACCAAGAAAAATGAACAAACTGTTGATCTGAACAACAATATAATTAAGGTGAGGAAAGATGTCAGACAAAAAATATATAGTACATGATTCATTCATGTAATTTCTTACAAATACAATCTAATCTGTGAAAAGTACAATCCAGTTAGTTCCTGGAATAGAGACGATTATAGGAAGGGATGGATTTATTTATTTATTATTTGCTTGCTTGTTTGTTTACTTATTTATTCATTTATTATCAAGATTCTGGGGATCAAACCCAGAGCTACATGCATACCAGCTAAGTACTCTATCATTGAGCTACACCCCCAGCCCAGAAGGATTGAATTTTAAATGAACATGAAGAAACACTTGTAGTGTGTTTATTTATAATCCTGATTATAGTTATCTTTTCATAGAAATATACAATGATAAAAATCATCGTATTTTTATTATGTGATAATTATTTAATGCCAACTATAAAGTGAGAAAAAAGTCCTACAAAGTTCCAAGTAGTGCGGTAGGTACTGAGAAACTTAAGTAAATACTAAGAAACTTAAGAAAAATTTGATTACAAATTATGGGAAGAGTGCTATGAGAAACTATGCTTAGAGTATTCTACTATAAAAGTCTAGGGAAATGCCATCTAACTCATTAGAGTCTTGAAGACTGAATAAGAACTACAGGCATTATGATAGTCTTCTCTCTCCTTTTCTCTCTCCTTTCTCTGTCTCTTCTCTTTCTCTTTCACTTTCTCTCTTTCTATAAATATGTGAGCACACATACATACACAGCTTATTCATGAGTATATGTATATATAAACAAATTAAAGTGATTTTTCAAAAGTTAAGAGTTGCAGTTTAATTCACATTTTGTGAAGATAATTTGTGTAGGAAAATCTGTATAATATTTCTTAAACAATTGGGTTCTTATTAAGGGCTATAGGCTCCATTGGTGCTGAAATTTCAAATGTGGAAATGGATACATTTGGGATATGAAAACATTCACAGATCACATTTCACATGCAACGTGATGAATCCTATGAGAGATGTGTGAAGCATGAGAGCTCAGATAAGACAGCGTGAATTCTTCCTTGAGCAAAGCAAATAGCTAAGAAAGTCTTTTTCAAAGAAGTGACACTTGAACTAATATGCCATACATATTATTTTTAGGCTATGATTAAAATGAAATTATCTGGCTGATCTTATTATTCTTACATTCCTGCAGGTATTCAGAAAGCAAGCAAAATTCTTTCATGAAGGAACACCTCTATTTGCTGCTCCAGGACATTCTTTCAAAATTATTCTCATTAGCATGAAAATACCAAACACATTTTATATTTCGTGTAAAATATATTTAGAAATTGATACTGGCCTTCAATTTATTATACCCTCTGGTCCAGATGTCATTTGGAATTCTGAAGTTTTCAGATCTTATAAAGCTAATATGAATATATAGTAATGTACTATATATGAACCATAAATGCACTATAATATGTGAGGTCCAGGGATATTCTCTCTATTCAAACACAGTGATTTTTTTCTGTAGAAAAAAATATGGGTATTCACAATAAATAGGTAAAAACTATATATACATGCCCACTAATTCATGTTTTGTTCCTAATATTTATACCACAAACTGAAAAATGTATCTAATTTAGAAATTGATTATAAGGACTTGAGAATCTATAGCTAAATGATTAAAAGGGCTGAAATGAGTAAATTTTAGTCAGAATCAAGGGAATAAAGTGAAAACCTTTGGTTCCATGAGCAAGATAAGATAACTTATTACATTTTATGAGTTTTCTATATTTTTAGATTGCCACCTCTCTTAATTTATGCATAGATCGCCTTTGTAGTTAAAGAAATGTGTATTTGAACCAAATATTTTTTTTTGCGGTACCAGGGATTGAACCCAGGGGCATTCTACTTCCAAGCTCCACCCCTAGCCCTATTTTTTGTTCTTTATTTTGAAACAGGGTCTCACAAAGTTGCGGAAGGCCTCACTAAGTAGCTGAGGCTGGCCGTGAACCCAGATCCTCCTGTCTCAGCCTCCCAAGTACTGGGATTACAAGCGTGTGCCACCATGCCCGGGAAACCAAATATTTTAACAAGCATAAAATCCAACTACTGTGAAACAAGGGTTACTTGAACACATCTTCAGTTTAATAAAATAAATAAATATTCATGATCTATCTATGCGTTTTAGAACTGTTGTATGTACTGTAAAGCTGAAATTCAGAAGACATAACTGAGAACTCATGAACTAAAGATAACAAAATGCAGTTGACTCTGTTAACATACTTAGTATTTTAACAAGGGAAAGCCAAGTTTAGTTTCTGGATAAGGTTGAAAATAATTGTTTCATAGAATCAATACATGATTGATTTTCAGAGAATACAAGGACTTTTCTTTAAGCTTACTATCTCAAATCCAAACCCATGTCAAATCCAAAACGTTCTATGATATGTACCCGAGAATCAACTTTTTCTTTGCAGCCAAAAGTTTTGAAATGCAGGAATTTCATATTATGTTAAAACAAGAAAAGATTGAATTTGTTCAGGTCTTACTTTTACCAAGTTGTATTTGTAAGCATGGCTAAAACTTGGTACAGAGAATGACAGTTATCATTTATTCATAGTAAACTTAATAGATTGTACTCAAAACCGTAATTCCCCAACACCACAGAGTCGGAGAAAACAATTAGAAGTTAAGAAAGGTATTCAATATGAAGAGATCTTCTATATCATTTTATTGGCAATGATTCCAGAGACACTCATAGAATATCAGGGTAGAAAAAATAAGTTGATTTGTCTGATTGTCCTATGGACATAATTAGGGAGACTTTTCTGGCTAAAAAGGTTTTCTAGAAGACAACTTTTGGATATTCCTAAAATCAGTATCCAAGTCAAATGGGTAGGAGTTAAATCAAGATTTAACTATTTTCTACTTGTGTGATCTTAATCAATTTATTTGATATCTTTTACCTTCCACAGACAATCAAATCAGAAAAGTCATACCAAAAATATCCTCATGGTAAAATAAGTAAATCTATAATTCTCACATAAGCTCTTTCTTTGAAGAAGACATAAATAATTTAAAACGGGACTTGGGATATTGTAAGTTCTCAATAAATAAATCTATTATGTGTTAATTTTATCCAGATATAAGAATTATAAAAAATATTTTCACATACCAAGTTTGGGGTATGTATTAGGTTTTATATCCCTTACAATTTTATCAATATTCTCTCAGATCACTAGTTTATTTTGGTTCCAATTATTTTCTGAGGTGCAGGAGCATTACAGTAGGCAGTTAAAACTGAAATGGCATTGATTTCACTTTGACACTTCCTAGAAGTGATATCCACCATTCTTTTTTTCTCCATCTTCTCCTATAGCCAGATTCTTCTAGAGACAGTGGTTTTCAAGCTTTTTGATTATGGGCTACAGTAAAAAGTTCATTTCCCAGCATTTCAAAGTACTCTCCCCAACACAAATTAATGTAAACAAAAGAAAAAAATTAAAAATTGAAGCTATACTACTGTTCTATTCAATTTCATCTTAAGACACACTGTAACTACTGTGCTGCTGCTAGTTTAAAAACTACTCTTGAGGACAGCAAGTTGGTAAGCATGTTCATAAAAGCATTGGAATAAATGAGTACACTAGAACCTAGACATATTAAGAAGAAATTCCTGTCAATATGACACCATCTTTGCATGTTCTAACTAGGTCTTCTGTTCATGTCAATTTTGCATAGAAAATTCCAGAAGAGAACTCATATTATAGTAAGAAAAAGTGAGGGAATCTTTATTTTATTCCCTTTTACTTTTTTTCACCATGTAACTATATTAGATATCAAAGAGATAAATAAAAAATAAAAAAGTGTTAACCATTCAACTATCCATAGTGTTTGTCAATTTATCTTTAGAATAAAAGCTGCAACATTTTCCATTTCATAAACATATAAATGAGTTATAACACTGGCTGGGTGTTTGTTGACTAGAAATTATATATAAAATTATAGAAACAAACTGATTAAGGGTGACACAGTCATAATTTAATACATTGTTCTTTCCTATTGAGCACTAGATTAAAGAAACAAATGATTTGTGAACCATATTTTAATAAAATATTAATTGCTTATAAAAGCACTAATTATTATATATCTTTATAAGTTATATATTGAGGGAATATCCACATTGAAATTATAGTATTTTTAGGGGGAGTAAAAGATGGTTGCTGTCATTCTCCATATATTAAGATAAGACTGCTTTTCCTAATCTCATGTCCAATCTAACAACATATTAGACAATGTATAGCTTCTGACATTTGTTGAAGATTTACTATATCTAAAAATGATTGAAGTTTCAAGCAGCAAAGTGCTTAATGCCTTTTCTTCCTCAAGCTACCTAGTAATTTCCTTGCTGGGTATCATATGGGAGTTTAAAAATAATCAGTTAGGCCGGGCGTGGTGGCGCACCAGGGTTTGCAGCCAGCCTCAGTGCTCTCTCTCTCTCTCTCTCTGTCTCTCTGTTTCTCTGTCTCTCTCTCTCTGTCTCTCTCTCTCTCTCTCTCTCCCCCTCCCTCCCTCCCTCTCTGTCTCTCTGTCTCTCCCTCCCTCC
>PVJS01059980.1:0-11361 GCA_004027185.1 Glis glis
TTTTTTTTTTTTTTTTTTGGTGGTACTAGGGATGATACCCAAGGGCATTCTACCTCCAAGCTATACCCTTAGTCCTATTTTTATTCTTCTACTTTGAAACAGGGTCTCACTAAGTTGTGGAGGGCCTCACTAAGTTGCTGAGGCTGGCTGCAAACCTGTGGTCCTCCTGTCTCAGCCTCCCAAGTACTGGGATTTTTTATTCTATTTTATTTATTTTATTTTATTTTTTTGCTGTACTGGGGATTGAACCCAGGCACATTCTATCTCCAAGCTATACTCCCAACCCTATTTTTATTCTTTATTTTGAAACAGGGTCTCACTAGGTTGCGGAGGGCCTCACTAAGTACCTGAGGCTGGTCATGAACCTGTGATCCTCCAGTCTCAGCCTCCCAAGGACTGGGATTACTAGTGTGCGTCATCATGCCCAGCTCTAATTTTATTTTTTAAATTACAAAAATAAACCAAGTGTGGTGGTGCATGCATTATGTTTATACTCCATATATGTTTCCCAATTATGTTGTGGAAGCATATAATGGGAATAATTATTTCTTCTTTTTGGGGGACTGGGGGATGGGCATTTAACCTCTGAGCTACACCCCTACCCCATTTTATTTTGAAACAGGGTCTTGCTAAATTGCTGAGGCTGGCCACTAACCTAAGATACTCCTGCCTCAGCCTCCCAAATTCTGGGATTCTGGAATTACAGGCATCCTTTTTTTTTTTTTTTTGGTGGTGCTTGGGATTGAACCCAGAGACATTCTGCCTCTGAGCTGCACCTCCCAGTCCTATTTTAGTGTTTATTTTGAAACAGGGTCTTGCTAAGTTGCTAAGAGTTTCACTAAGTTGCTGAGGCTAGTCTCGAACCTGCAATCCTCCTGTCTCAGCCTCCCAAATACTGGAATTACAGGCATGCACCACCACACCCAGCTGAGAGTAATCTTAATAATTCAAAAAATCCAGAAATTTTCTTTGAATCAGAACTTCAGTGGTAGATTATGTCTTAAAGTGTTTGTTTCGAATATGCTGGAGTAATAATTTGTAAAAACCTGAGAGTTTATATTTGAATTATGAATCTTTTCCCTTTGTAGGTTGGAAAAGAGACTGTTCAAACCACTGAGGATCAGATTTTGAAGAGAGATATGCCACCAGCATTTATTAAGTGAGTAATTAAAATATTTTGTTGCTAGATAGATGAATTCTATTATTAGAAAGAAAAAGTAACTGCTTCCAGGAATAACTTTTTCAAATATAAAATTCTATATCTACAATTGGAATGTCAACTTTTTGTCTTTTAACACTTATTTTTCCTACTGTGTTGATTTTAGTCATTGGTACTAGGCACTTTAATCAAGCTCTACTTAAAAGTAAATGCAGATGAAAGACACCCAAAAAAAAAAAGCAACCCAACCCCCAGGATTTGAATAGGCACTTTTGTTCAAAACAGGAAAAAAGGTGCTCTATCTTATTAGTTATCAGGGAAGTTCAAATTATTTTAAACCCATAACATTAAAAAGTCTGATAATATCATTTATTGATAAGGATGTGGAACAAGCAACTGGAACTGTTTTATATTGCTGTTGGGAATGTAAATTGGTGCAACCACTTTGGAAAACAGTAAAGCAGAAGATAGGCAATTCCACTCCAGGTATGTTCTTTAGAGATACTTATGCACATGCACAGTAGGATCCATATACAAAAATATTTATATCAGCATTGTTCATGATCACTAACATGGTTCTGTTTATAATAGAATGGATTAAAACAATATGGTATAGTCATAAATCGAAATATTACCAGTAATAAAATGAGGGGGCTAAGGATGTAGCTCAGTGGTAGTGCACTTGCCTAGCATGGGCAAGGCCCTGGGTTCAATCCCTAGCACCATAAATGAATGAATGAGAGACAGGAGGATAGCAGGTTCGAGGCTAGTGTGCAATAACTTAATGAGACCCTGTTTCAAAATATAAAATAGGTCTGTCTGGGGATGTAGCTCAGAGTTAAAATGCCCCTGGATTTAATCCCTAGTACAACAAACAATCAAAAAAGAATGAAAATTTTTTACTTTTTTTTTTTTTTGCGGTACTGGGGATTGAACCCAGGGGCATTCTACCTCCGAGCTACACCCCCAGCGCTATTTTTTATTCTTTATTTTGAAACCGGGTCTCACTAAGTTGCGGAGGGCCTCACTAAGTAGCTGAGGCTGGCCGCGAACCTGGATCCTCCGGTCTCCGCCTCCCAAGTACTGGGATTACAAGCGTGCGCCACCACGCCCGTCTAATTTTTTACTTTTAAATGGCTAATTCTGTGTTAAATGAATTTTACCTCAATTTTATAAAAAGAATAAATGAATCTCAGTAATTAGGGAAATTAGTGATAGATAAGTAGTCCACTTATTTAAAGTTCAAATAATGTAGAAATAAACTTGTTTAGGATGACAAAGGTAAAAAGAAAGATAAGTAAGAAAATAATATTCACCTAAGTTAGGGTAGTGGTATCTCTGAGAAGGAGAAAAGGTTTTCACTCTGGGAGAGACACACGGGGCTTCTCAGTGGTGATAATGTTCTATTTCTTGACTTCAGTGATGAGTTATAGGGGTGGTTGTTTTATAATTACTCATTACATTATACCTGGTTTATGTAATTTTCTGTATGTAGATTATATATCACAATTTAAAATAAAGATAAAAGTGTTCCTATATTTTCATCTTCCTGTGTTTTATTATTTTCATTGAACAGATACAAAAATTTCATGGATATTGGTGCCTTCTTTCTTTTTTTATACTTTTATTTGGTGCATTGTAACTATATATAATACTGGGGTATAGAGTGATAGAAACATATGCACACAACTCTTGGAGCATTTTCCTCTGCCCCCCCATATCTTATTTCTAACTTGAGTGGGTACTTCTATAGAACTGTGTTTCTTTTTTTTTTTTTTTGGTACTGGGGATTGAACTCAGAGACATTCTACCTCTGGGCTCTACCTCCAACCTAATTTTATTTTTTTATTTATTTATTTTTGCAGTACTGGGGATTGAACCCAGGGGCATTTCACCTCCAAGCTACACCCCCAGCCCTATTTTTTTTTATTCTTTATTTTGAAACAGGGTGTCACTAAGTTGAGAAGGGCCTCACTAAGTAGCTGAGACTGGCTACAAACCTGCGATCCTCCTGTCTCAGCCTCCCAAATACTGGGATTACAAGCGTGTGCCACCACACCTTGCTTATTTTTTAATTTTGAAATGGTCTCACTAAGTTGCTGAGGGCCTTGCTAAGTTGCTGAAACTGGTGTCAGACCTGCGATCTTCTGTCTCAGCCTCCCAAGTAATGGGATTATAGGCGTGTGCCACCAAGCCCGGATGGAACTGTTTCTTTTAATTCATGTGTCAGAGAGTAAGGTACTGGAAGTATCTGTTTTTGTAGATTCTTTTTTGTGCATCTTTTTTTTCTTGCTTTCATTGCACTTGATGACTTTCAAGGTTTCTTCCAGCTCTGACCAGTATGAGCCTACTTTGTTTACCTGCCATTCCATCAGCATGATAATATTAGAAGGAATACTATGCTGTCAGTGGGGGTGGTGGCGCACGCTTTTAATCCCAGTACTTTGGGAGGCGGAGACTGGAGGATCTGGGTTCCCGGCCAGCCTCAGCTCTCTCTCTCTCTCTCTCCCTCTCCCTGTGTCTCCCTCTCTCTCTCTCTCTCTCTCTCTCTCTCTCTCTCTCTGTCTACTTAGTGAGGCCCTCCGCAACTTCGTGAGACCTGGTTTCAAAATAAAGTATAAAAAATAGGGCCGGGGGTGTAGTGCGGAGGTAGAACGCCCCTGGGTTCAATCCCCGGTACCGCAAAAAAACAAAACAAAACAAAACTCTTCTCCAGCTTGTACCAGATTATTCCTAACTCTCTAGAAGGTACAGAGCATGCATGGTGAGACAGTGAGCAGGGAGTTTCCCTATCAGATAGTTGGACTAGATGACCTTACAAAAAGTTTCTTTCAACCCTGGCATCCTAGTCTAGGAATGCAACTGGATTGGTATATGGATTTTGTCAGGAAACTCGTTTCTACTCATTCTTCGATTTCTATCCTTAAAATATGCTGTTTATTCTCACAGGCTTCTTTGGGGACTTAGAAAATTTAAAAAGGAATATGCCCTAGTTGTGATAAAATCTTGAAAAGAGTAGATAACTGTAAAGCAAAATAAAACTTCATTGATCATCCCTGATGGCAACTACTGTACCAACCCCTTACTCTGGTAATTGGTAATTTAAAGGAGAGAATTTTAAGCATTTATCCTCCCTTTCTGTATAAAATTTATTTCAGAGTAGCCTAATAGTCCTAGTTAATGAGGAGAATTCTACCAATAAATGTGGAAGGAATGACAGAATTAGAAACTCCTCATTGTGTAATTTTTCATGAAACACTTGGTTTAGATAAGGATCATCAATGGATAAAAACCAGAGGTTTGAACCTTTATTGTATCATGGGGCAAAAACCCTGTTCTCCATGGGGAGTCAGGGGAAAACAGTGTGTTAGGACCAAACTGAAACATTTACTGAGCAGTTTATTTTGAAAGTATATCATTTAATGTACTGCACTCTGAAATGTTACTTGAAAATAGCCTAGGGTACAAACAATAATATGGCTGAGGTTTTCAAACAGATTTGGAGGCAAATAAATATTGTACAATTTAAAACATGATTGTTCATTATGTTTTTCTTGCTTTTCTTTAGAATGCAAATGAAGCAGAAAATAGATGCCTAGACTTGGGGGGGGCAGACAAAGAGGGAAACAGATGGAAGCAGTTAATGACATCCTTGGAACTGTTGAGTAGGACATTCTTTTGGGCTATTTGCTTGTTTAGAATTTCTTGGACCTGACTGACCTAAACTTTCTCTGTAGTCTACTTTTACAAGAATTTCTAAATAGTGACTGCTTGTGCAGTAATAACAAAGAAAATAAGTTTTAGAAATGTATTGTTAGGCCGGGCGTGGTGGTGCACGCTTGTAATCCCAGTACTTGGGAGGCTGAGACAGGAGGATCACAGGTTCAAAGCCAGCCTCAGCAACTTAGTGAGGCCCTCCGCAGCTTAGCGAGACCCTGTTTCCAAATAAAATATAAAATCGGACTGGGGGTGTAGCTCGGAGGTAGAAGGCCCCTGGGTTCTATCCCTAGTACCACACACACAAAAAAAAGAAATTTATTGTTAGATCAGTCTCTTCCTAGAATGTTAGGATGTTAGTATTAGAGAAAACATAAGATTCTTGGCATGTAGATAGATTTATACCTAAGCCATTTGATATATATTTAAAGATTTTTTTTTTAGAGAAGGAATTGACATTTTTAAGAGTTGGGCTTCTCAAAATCAAAGCCAAGACTATTTGTGTGACTAGCAATTAAGGGCATGTTGGAAGATGGGTTTAATATCAGTTAAAAATGATATTCAAGCCCGGCGTGGTGGTGCACCCTTGTAATCCCAGTACTTGGGAGGCTGAGATAGGAGGATCACAGGTTCGCGGCCAGCCTCAGCAACTTAGTGAGGCCCTCCGCAATTTAGTGAGACTCTGTTTCAAAATAAAAAATAAAAACATAGGACTAGGGGTGTAGCTCAGGGGTAGAATGCCCCTGGGTTCAATCCCCAGTAAAAAACACACATGTACGCATGCACGCATGCACGCACGCACACGATATTCAGATGGAGCATCCCTAATCTGAAAATCCCAAATCCAAAGAATTCCAAAATCTGAAAAACTCTGAAATTTGAAACATTTCTGATCTTGAGCATATTGGGTATAGGATTATTCCATTTATATTTGAATGGTAGTTGTCAATGAGGGACTTCCTAGTGCTCAGGAGTTGCTTTATTGTAAAAGAGAACCACTTTAATGTAGAAGAGGATTTACATTGTCACAGGAAGGCTTTCTCTTGGGTGGAATAAAAGTTATCTGATCTCTTATTGCACTGGCAGATAAAATTCACAATTTACTAAATTTGCATGAGATTACAATAATAACAGTTACATTGTTGCACAAGAGGTATACTATTCCATGATGATTGCCATAGAAACTGCTCTGATTGTCATAAACTTCAGGAGTGGAGCAGACATGCTGTATCATTAAAATATTAGACTCCCTCATGAGAAGTCATTTGTTTACCTTTAGAGACTGCCAGCAGGAGAGTCAGCTCCTGTATTCCATATTTGTATCATCCTCCTCCTCCTCCCCCATCATCCTCCAGTTGTAGCAGTAATTAATATTTATGTGTAATTAAAAATACTTATGTGTAATTGATTGATTAGTGGGCTAGACACACTTATTGGTTAATTAAGTACTTATTGATTGCCATCTATTGCACTAGCATGCCAAATGCTATATATATATTTTTCTTTCTCTTTTTTGGTGGTACTGAAAATTGAACCCAGGGATGCTCTACATCTGAGTTACACCCCCAGCACTATTTTACTTTTTATTTTGAAACAGGGTCTCACTGAGTTACCACACACTGGTCTCAAATCTGTGATCCTCCTGTCTTATCCTCCCAAGTACTGAGATTATAGGTGTACGTCATAGCCCCTGGCAGAATAGCAGTTCTTATCAACATATAAATGAGTGATCACTTATGAGTTGTATTTCAAATAATTTATTAATAAAGTGCCAAAGTTTACTAGTGCTTTATTTTAAAAAATAAGCAAGCCGGGCATGGTGGCGCATGCTTGTAATACCAGTAGTTGGGAGGCTAAGACAGGAGGATCTGTGTTCACGGCCAGCCTCAGCTGCTTAGTGAGACCCTGTTTCAAAATAAAGAATAAAAAAATAGGACTGAGGGTGTAGCTCAAAGATAGAATGCCCCTGGGTTCAATCCCCAGTACCACCAAAAACAAAACAAAACAAAACAAAAAAATAAATAAAATAAAATGAGCATATTCAAAGTAACATGTATAATAATATCCCTCTTTTTCCTGCTTACAGTTTTTTTTTTTTGCGGTACCGGGGATTGAACCCAGGGGCGTTCTACCTCCACGCTACACCCCCGGCCCTATTTTTTTATACTTTATTTTGAAACCGTGTCTCACGAAGTTGCGGAGGGCCTCACTAGGTAGAGAGAGAGAGAGAAAGAGAGAGAGAGAGAGAGAGCGAGCGCTGAGACTGGCTGCGAACCCGGATCCTCTGGTCTCCGCCTCCCAAAGTACTGGGATTACAAGCGTGCGCCACCACGCCCGGCTTGCTTACAGTTTTTTTAAACTCTCATTGAAGCATAATATATTCTCTTGCTTTTTATAATGCTTACTTTAGTGGGAGAAAAATTAATAAAATTATAGCCCTTATAGTTGGGAATTGTGCACAGACCCAAGTACACACATGGGGGGAGTATGTCATATATTTTTTTTTTTTTGCGGTACCGGGGATTGAACGCAGGGGCGTTCTATCTCTCTGCGCTACACCCCCAGTCCTATTTTTTTTTTTATACTTTATTTTGAAACCGGGTCTCATGAAGTTGCGGAGGGCCTCACTAAGGAGAGAGAGAGCGAGCGAGAGAGCTGAGGCTGGCCGCGAACCCGGATCCTCCGGTTTCCGCCTCCCAAAGTACTGGGATTACAAGTGTGCGCCACCACGCCCGGCCTTGTTTTTTATTATTCTATGTATCATGAAGAAACAAAGGTGGAAACTGCTGCTGCAGAGAAATTAAAGTGCTATAATACAGGCTGAATTCATAATAGGAATAATAATAAGATTCTGAATAATAAAAAGATTCTTTCCATAGGAATTGGTTCTTATGAGGATGGTTGAAGGAGAAAGGAAAATACTCTGGGGACAGTGAATGGCATGAGCAAGTCATGAGGGCTTGAGAGAGAGAGGAGTCCTGGTGGAAGTGGTAGGAAATAAATTAGAGAGGTAGGTCGGGCCAGCTGATGAAGGTCCTCGAAAGCTTGGTGGAACAGTTTAGAATTGGGTAGCAGAGAAGCTGCAGTTCTTGAGCTGTCGAATGACAACATGAAAGTGGTTTTTTAGGAAGATTCATGGCCAAATACAGAATGAATAATAGGTGCTAGTGCTGTCCTGAGAGAGAAGAAGTTGTATGTCACACTGACCAGATTCATTTTCTGTCAGTGTAGCTTTGCTTCCAATTGATTCCTTATAGGTAAGAAATGTTTATGATAAACTATCTTATTTGCCTTGGAAAAATTGCCTTTGTAGTGTCCAATGGAATTTCCATCTTATTTCTACAGTGGAGCAGAAAGAAGGAAAGCAGTTCTTGGACCCTAGCCAAGAGTGTTCAGTATCTGAACACATCCAAAGGCGTCACTTTTGAGGTGGTCTTGTGGTGTAACTCCTTGAAAAGGGCATAATGTGTGTTGTCTCTTGGCAGGCAAATGACAGTTTTATTTAGAATTGTAAAGTGTTGTCACATTCTGCCTCAGTGCTGCTCTGAACAGTCTGCTTGAAATCATCAAAACTTGGATTGAGTCACCAGGTTGGATTATTTTTGAACCATATTATAATGTCTAGGTCTATTGGATAAAATAATGTTCCAAAAATATTATGCGAAACAGTACACTATTGCTACATGATTGCCATTAATCACGTTTCCTGGGGAATTACCTTGTTTTAACCCTTAAACTTTATTAAGCACAATTATGGCATATACTTGTAAGATTTTACCATAGTTTAGATTCATGTGGAAGGAAGAAACTTTAAAAGGATTAAAAATGTGTTTGTACTTAATTTTGATCTTTTTGATCTGAAGTAATAGTGTCACATTTTCAAATCACCAGCAGCACTTCAATTTAGCCTTTTCTAGCTGGGCGTGATGGTGAACACTTGTAATCCCAGTACTTGGGAGACTGAGACAGGAGGATCACAGGTTCAAAGCCAGCCTCAGCAATTTAGGGAGGCTCTCAGCAACCTAGTGAGACACTGTTTCCAAATAAGAAATTAAATTGGGCTGTGGGCGTAGGTTGGAGGTAGAATGCCTCTGGGTTCAATTCCCAGTATAAATGAATGAATGAATGAATAAATAAATAAAGGCTTTTCTTTTGATCTTGAGCATGCAAACTAATTTGTGCTGTAATTTGTACTTTTAAACACACTTGTGGGTGGCAGTGCCCAGAATATCTTTATTTATTTATTTATTTATTTATTTATTTATTTATTTATTTGCGATACTGGGGAATGAACGCAGGGGCGTTCTACCTCCGCGCTACGCCCCCGGCCCTATTTTTTATACTTTATTTTGAAACCGAGTCTCATGAAGTTGCTTGCGGAGGGCCTCACTAAGGAGAGAGAGAGCTGAGGCTGGCCGCGAACCCGGATCCTCCGGTCTCCGCCTCCCAAAGTACTGGGATTACAAGCCTGTGCTACCATGCCCGGCCCAGAATATCTTTTTTTAGAATTAATTGTTTGATCATATCACTCAATGCCCTTTGCTTGTCAGGGGCTAATGTGTGCTTCTAATGTTTTGGGTGGGTTTTTTTTGGGAGGGGGTACTGAGGATTGAACCCAGGGGCATTCTACCTCCTAGCTACACCCCAGACCTTTTTATTTTTTGTTTTGAAACAGTCTTGCTAGGTTGCTGAGAGTCTTGTTATGTTGCTGAGGCCTTGAACAGCCTCCCCAAGTACTGGAATTACAGGCATGTGCCACCATGCCTGGCTTGTGTGATCCTTTCCATTACTATTATAAGAGAAGATTTTTGTCTCTTAATGTAGACAAAGAAGTTTCTGAAAGATAATCATTCACATCTCCCAAAATAATTTGTGAAGTTTTAAATCTTCTTGATAACGAACTGAGTCATTGTATTCGTTTGTAAGAGAGTTCCAAGCAGCTTGGCAGAGATTGAATCTTTGGTTTACTTTGTATATTCCTCATGTTTAAGAAATAATCAAATAAAACTTTAAACATATAATACTTGAGTTTCATTGTCTGCAGAGTAACCAAAATCATGATTGAAAGGAACTCAAGGGGCCAAGGGAATTCACATTTACTGAACACCTATTATTGAGCAAGGTACATAGATTTTTTCATTTTCTCATGTAATCCTGAGAATCCCAATTTCAAGATAGTAATAAACTCATTTTACAGATAAGAAGACTGAGGTTGACAAACTTAAACTCATTCAAGGTCGCTCAGCTCCTTAAGTGGCAGGACAGATTTCCTCATTTGGTGGTCTCATGGTTTCCAAGTTTATGTTTTTTCTACAGTCTGACCTTCCAAAAAATATTTTTTTTTTTTGAGGTACTGGGGATTGAACCCAGGGGCGTTCTACCTCCGTGCTACACCTCCGGCCCTATTTTTTATACTTTATTTTGAAACCGGGTCTCACGAAGTTGCGGAGGGCCTCACTAAGTAGAGAGAGAAAGAGAGAGAGAGAGAGAGAGAGAGAGAGAGAGACGGGGGGGGGAGAGAGAGCTGAGGCTGGCTGCGAACCCGGATCCTCCGGTCTCCGCCTCCCAAAGTACTGGGATTACAAGCGTGCGCCACCACGCCCGGCCCCCCAAAATTTTATAGTCCATCCCTCCCCCTCTAGGCAGAACTAACTTTGCACAACTCTTAGAGGATAACACGTTACAATTTTGCTCATTATTTTCAAAAAAGGAATAGTACAGATATAATTTGTGATGTACATACTGTCTTACAACTCAAACTGTAAAAGTTAAAGTAATAGAATTTTAAAGATTTAAAAAAATTATGGAGATTATTTAACCAACAGCTTTATTTTATAGATGAATCTAGCACCAGCTCTACCTTACAAAAACAAATACTAAAAGCAATTAGGTACAGATATGCCTTTAATTATTACCTTGACTTTTCCTATGTAGATCCAGCCCCAAGTTAAGAAGTTTTCAAGGCTTTACATTTTTTTTCTGGAGTCATTTAAAACCAGGCCAGGGGCCGGGCGTGGTGGTGCACGCTTGTAATCCCAGTACTTGGGAGGTGGAGACCGGAGGATCAGGGTTCGTGGCCAGCCTCAGCTACTTAGTGAGACCCTGTTTCCAAATAAGAAATAAAATCGGTCTGGGGGTATAACTTGGAGGTAGAATGCCTCTGGGTTCAATCCCCAGTATCAAAAAAATAAATAAAAGTAAAACATGGTTGCCTAATTTTATTTAGTGCCCTTTCTATGTCCATTGAAATGATCATACAATTTTTATCCTTTATTCTGTTAAGATAGTCTTGCCGGGCGTGGTGGCGCATGCTTGTAATCCCAGTACTTTGGGAGGCGGAGAACAGAGGATCCCGGTTCGCGGCCAGCCTCAGCTCTCTCTCTCTCTCTCTCTCTCTCTCCCTGTCTCTCTCTCTCCTTAGTGAGGCCCTCTGCAACTTTGTGAGACCCGGTTTCAAAATAAGGTATAAAAAATAGGGCCGGGGG
>PVJS01059981.1:0-11361 GCA_004027185.1 Glis glis
CACACACACACACACACACACACAGAGCTACTACAGAAATAACAGTGACTGATGTGTCTCTCACCTCTCTCTCTCTCTCTCTGTCTCTGTCTCTCTCTCTCTCTCTTTGTCTCTCTCTCTCTCTCCCTTCTATCTCTTTTTCTGGATGGCCCCATGTGCATGCAATTGTGTTAACCAGAATCCGGCCTCTCCACCCCACGAGCACCCTTATCTTCAATCTACCCCCGACCTGCTTTCTTATTAGATTTATTCATTCATTTATTTATTGGTACTGGGACTTGAACCCAGGCGCATTCTACCTCCAAACACTACACCTTCAACCCTTTTTGTTTTTTTATTTTATTTAATTAATTAATTAATTTATTTATTTATTTTTGTGGTACCGGGGATTGAACCCAGGGGCATTCTACCTCTGAGCTACACCCCCAGTCCTATTTTTTATTTTTTATTTTGAAACAGGGTCTCACTAATTTGCAGAGGCCTCACTAAGTAGCTGAGGCTGGCCACGAACCTGGATCCTCGTGTCTCAGCCTCCCAAGTACTGGGATTGCAAGCAAGCACCACCACGCCCGGCTCAACCCTTTTTATTTTGAAACAGGGTCTCACTACGTTGCTGAGAGTCTCACCAAGTTGCTGAGGCTGCTCTCAAATCTGGGATCCTCCTGTCTCAGCCTCCTAAATCCTGGGATTACAGGCATGTGCCACCAGTCCCATCTTAATTGGTTTTTTTAATTAGTTCTTTCTTTCTTTTTTTTTTTGTGGTACCGGGGATTGAACCCAGGGGGGTTCTACCTCCGAGCTACACCTCCAGCCCTATTTTTTATCCTTTATTTTGAAACCGGGTCTCACGAAGTTGCGGAGGGCCTCACTAAGTAGCTGAGGTTGGCCACGAACCCGGATCCTCCGGTGTCTGCCTCCCAAGTACTGGGATTACAAACGTGCGCCACCAAGCCCGGCTTAATTAGTTATTTCTAATGAAGTAATACACCTTCATGCTCACTGCCCCAAACAAAAGCCACACTCTTGGAAACGATTCCTATCTACTCAGAGGTTAATTTAGAAAAAATAGAAACTAGACATCGGCAGAAATAGGGGGAGGAGCTGGGCATGGTGGCACAGGCCTGTAATCCCAGTACTTGGGAGGCTGAGTCAGGAGGATCGCAGTTCCAAGAACAGCCTCAGCAATAGTGAGACTCTAAGCAACCTAGCCAGATCCTGTTTCAAATTTTGAAAAACAAATAAATAAAAAGGGCTAGCCAGGCATGGTGGCAATCCCAGTACTTGGGAGGCTGAGACAGGAGGATCGCAGGTTCGAGGACAGTCTCATCAAGTAGCGAGACTCTCATCAATCTAGCAAGACCCTGCTTCCAAATAAAAATAAAATAGGGCTGGGGGTGTAGGTCGGAGGTAGTATGCCCCTGGGTTCAATCCCCAGTACCGAAAAAAAGAAAAATAGCCGGGCATGGTGGCACATGATTGTAATCCCAGTACTTGGGAGGCTGAGACAGGAGGATCGCAAGTTCGTGGCCAGCCTCAGCTACTTAGTGAGGCCCTCTGCAATTAGTGCGACCCTGTTTCAAAATAAAGAATAAAAAATAGGGCTGGGGGTGTAGCTTCGAGGTAGAATGCCCCTGAGTTCAATTCCTGGTACTACAAAAAATTTTAAAAATAAAAATAAAAAAAATAAGCCAGGCCTGGTGGTGCACACTTGTGATCCCAGTACTTGGGAGGCTGATATAGGAGGAGCATAGGTTCAAGGCCAGCCTCAGCAAATAACGAGATGCTCATCTACCTAGTGAGAACCTGTTTCAAAACAAAAATAAAATAGGACTGCGGGTGTAGCTCAGAAGTAGAAGGCCCTGGGTTCAATTCCCAGTACCGCAAAATAAATAAATAAATGAATAAAGTAAAAAATAAAGAAGTGGGGGCGGGAGCTAGTTCCCCGCCCTGGGCCCCAGCGACAGGTCGCTTGGCGGGCCCCTGGGGACAGGGCGCAGACCGTGTCTGGGACGCTGATGAATGCACAGCGAGCTGGGGACACAGAACCGCTGCTTTGTAAATGGACTCTCCTTCCCCCACTTCACAATACTCAGCTCTGTTTTCAGGGAATCAATGTACACGTCCACCATTTTTTAAGCAGCTGAGGAAAGTCTCAGCGTCGGGCCGGACCCTGACTTACGACGTGAATGGAACGAGGGGGCTGGAGCTGATCCCCCGCTGACAGGGGCTTTGAGGAAGGGGGCCAGAGGTGGGCGCGGGGGACCCAGCTCAGGCGGCAGCGGTTTCAACCGAGACCTGGAACAGAGGGAGGAGGAAAAGACTCGCGGGCGGTGAGAGCCACTCGTGCAAAGGCCGTGGGGCCCGAGCACGCCTGGTGTGTTGGAGGAAAGTGAGGGCAGCCTGTCTTCGCTGCGATCAGAGCAACAAGGGAGGAAAGTAGGGGCAGAGGAGGGGAAAGTGTAGCCAAGGGGCGAAGGCCTCTTAGGCTGCAGTAGGGGCTTTAACGCTGAGGAAGGTGGGAGTCATGGAAGGTTCTATGCAGAGGAGGGATGTGGCCTGGCTCAAGTGTTCAGGGACGCCCTCTGGCTGCTGTGGGGGGATGTACTGGAGGTTGAGCATACCCCCGTGTCACCCTCTGCCTGAGACACCTGCCTCTGGGTGCCCCGCGAGTGTGCAGATCGGGGTGCAAGGATTTCGCCAGGCACCATTTGGGAACCAGCAGCGTGGAGCTGGCTAAAGACCTGAGTGTCCCCAAGGGGTCCATGTAGTCAGCAAGACAAGGGGTCAGGGGGGATGAGCCAACGTTTGTTGATAGGATATTGAATGGGAGGGGGTAAACTGGGCCCGTCAGGGTCCCCCAGGTCCCTGGGGAGACATGGGACCCCAGGGGTATGGCTCTTTTGGCTTCCTTAGATGACAGCCTACGTTGTCACAGCCACAACCATGTCCCCTCTCCTATGCCCGGCCCAGCCCCTCAGTCACAACTGAGGAGGTATTGGGGTTTTTTTTTTGCAGTACTGGGGATTGAACCCAGGGGCATTCTACCTCCGAGCTCCACCCCCAGCCCTATTTTTTATTCTTTATTTTGAAACAGGGTCTCACTAAGTTGCGGAGGCCTCACTAAGTAGCTGAGGCTGGCCATGAACCTGCAACCCTCCTGTCTCAGCCTCCCAAGTACTGGGATTACAAGAGTGGGCCACCCCCCTCCCTCTTTCTCTCTCTCTCTGAAATGGGTCCCTCCTCACCCCTGTCCCTCCTGTGGCCCCCTCCAGGTATCCTACGCCCGACCCAGCTCCGCGTCCATCCGGGATGCTAACCTGTACGTCAGCGGACTCCCCAAGACCATGAGCCAGAAGGAGATGGAGCAGCTCTTCTCCCAGTACGGCCGGATCATCACGTCCCGCATCCTGGTGGACCAAGTCACAGGTCAGGCCGCGGGGAGGGAGCGCCTGGCAGGGGGCAGCCAAGGCGGGACCAAAATTGAGCACCCAACTGTGGGTGCCAGGGCGAGAGCCGGCGGAGTGGGGAGACTGGCGCCCGGGAGGGCCCGCGTCCTCATGACCGATGCCCTCGCGCCCCGGCAGGTGTCTCTCGGGGTGTGGGGTTCATCCGCTTCGACAAGAGGATCGAGGCCGAGGAGGCCATCAAAGGACTGAACGGGCAGAAGCCGCTGGGCGCAGCCGAGCCCATCACGGTCAAGTTTGCTAATAACCCGAGTCAGAAGACGGGCCAGGCGCTGCTCACCCACCTCTACCAGTCCTCGGCGCGGCGCTACGCCGGCCCCCTGCACCATCAGACTCAGCGCTTCCGGTGAGTTTGCTGCTGCCCGCCCGCGGACACCCCAGAACCCCAGGCCGGGAGCCTCAGGCTGGCCGCCTTTCTCCCTGAACCCCATTCCTGCAGAGAGAAGGGACAACATGGTGCCACCCACATACTGTTACAGAAAAGGGGAAATTTGCCTAGCATGGTGGAGCCCACCTGTCATCCTAGTACTTGAGAGGCTGAGACACGAGGATTGCAGGTTTGAGGCCAGCCTCTGCCAATTAGCGAGACCTTCAGCAACTTAGCGAGAACCTGTTCAAAATAAAAAAGGTCTGGGGATTTAGCTTGAAGGTAGAACGCCCCTGAATTGACTCTCCAGTAACCCCCTTCCCAAAAATAAGGAGAAGGGAAAACGCCTGGGGTCTGGCAGGTGCTGAGGCCAGAGCTTTGTATACAGCAGGTGCTCAATGCATGCTGGCTGCTACCACTAGCATTACCGACATTAAGGATTTTGGAGAAATCGGATAGAGGGCCAACTCTGGCTTGTCTCTCTGGATCTCTCTTGGGCGCATGGCTCCAGCCATCTGTGCCTCAGTTTCCTTATTTGTTAACAACAACGCCATTCTGGGTGCACGTGCTGTGCGCCAGGCACATTTATTATTTTGCAACCTGATGGGAATGGAGCTTGCATCATCCCCGTTTTACGGAGGGGACGGAGGCATAGAGGACAGATGTCACGGCTCCCTCAGCCCAAACATAACAGAGCGACGTGACCCCGAGTTCCTTAGCGAAAGCTCTCAACCACTCGACGCGGGGGGGGGGATGGAAACTTCTTGGGGTTCCCAGGTGGCTGTAGCAAGTCATCAGCTTCCTCTGCCTGTGGCTGTTTTGTCCCTGTGAGAATTTCTCCTCCCCTGGGGTCCCGGGCCTGCAGCGGGAGCGCGAGATGCGCCTGCTGGGGCAGGCCGGGCAGGAGAGGCGGTGTCGCAGGGACCGGTTCCGTGCCAGGCAGTGTCCAGCCGGGTGGCGACAGGGAGGGAGCGGGTGGGGGCGGGGCCGGGCTGCAGGCCGTCGGGTGGGGGCAGGGAGGATGGGCTGACCAGTGGCGGCACAGCACGGGGCTCGTCCGGAAGCCGCCTCTGACTCCCACTTCTGCCTCCACAGACTGGACAATCTGCTCAACATGGCGTATGGAGTCAAGAGGTACCAGTACCCCCACCCCGCTGCCCCTCCCCTAGCCGCCTCCTGGGACTCTCGCCCTGACGCGCCCCCCACCCCGACCCCTGCTTAGCCCCCCCTGCCCATGTCTAGAGGCAGTAAAGCCACTAAGAGATTTGACATCAGCCACGCACGGTGGCACCCGCCTGTCATCCCAGTAACTTGGAGGCTGAGACAGGAGGATTGCAGGTTTGAGGCCAGCCTTGGCAACTTAGCAAGACCCTGTTTCCAAATAAAAAGGGTTGGGGGTGTATCTCGGAGGTAGAACGCACCTGGGTTCAACCCTCGGTACCAAAAAAAAAAAAAAAAAAAACCCAAAAAACAAAAAGACCAGAGAAGCCGGGCGTGGTGGCACACGCTTGTCATCCCAGTACTTGGGAGGCTGAGACTGGAGGATTGCAGGTTCGCGACCAGCCTCAGCTACTTAGTGAGGCCCTCCGCAACTTAGTGAGACCCTGTTTCTAAATAAAGAATAACAAATAGAGCTGGGGTGTAGCTCAGAGGTAGAATGCCCCTGGGGAGCATAGTAAAGGCCTAGGAAGAGCTTCTATGAAATATGGGTCCAAGCTGGGCATGGTGGTGCACATCTGTAATTCCAGTACTTGGGATGCTAAGACAGGAGGATCACAGGTTTGAAGCCAGCCTCAGCAACTTAGACTGAGACTCTCAGCAACTTAGTGAGACCCTGTTTCAAAATAAAAAATATAAATAAAAAGGGCCAGGCGTGGTGGTGCACACTTGTAATCCCAGTACTTGGGAGACTGAGACAGGAGGATCGCAGGTTTGCAGCTAGCCTCAGCTACTTAGTCAGGCCCTGTTTCAAAATAAAAAATTAAATAGGGCTAGGGTGTAGCTCAGAGGTAGAATGCCCCTGGGTTCAATCCCCAGTTCTGGAAATAAAAAGAGCAGAAGATAAAAAGGGCTGGGGGTGTAACTGGGCAGTAGAATGCCCCTGGGTTCAATCCCCAGTACCACACACACACACACACACACACAAATAATAATAAATAAAAAGGGCTGGGGGGTATAGTCCAGAGGTAGAATTCCCCTGTGTTTAATCTCCAGTACCAAAACAAAACAAAACAAAACAAAAACACAAACTAAAAACAACAGCAGCAGCCAGGCGTGGTGGCGCACACTTATAATCCCAGTACTTGGGAGGCTGAGACAGGAGGATCGCAGGTTCAAAGCCAGCCTAGGCAACTTAGTAAGACTCTCAGCAACCTAGTGAGACCCTGTTTCCAAATAAGAAATAAAAATCGGGCTGGGGATGTAGCTCGGAGGTAGAATGTTTCTGGGTTCAATCCCCAGTACCAAAAAATAAAAACAAAAACAACAACAGGCTGGGTGTGGTGGCGCACGTTTGTCATCCCAGGACTTGGGAGGCTGAGACCGGAGGATCCAGGTTCGTGGCCAGCCTCAGCTACTTAGTGAGACCCTCTGCAACTTAGTGAGATCCTGTTTCAAAATAAAGGTTAAAAAATAGGACTGGGGGTGTAGCCCGGAGGTAGAATGACCGACCCTGAGTTCAATCCCCACTTCCAGAAAAAAAAAAAGGAGGCCATTACTGCGCTGCAGGGTGGGCTGGTAGCTGGTGTCCAGGTAGAGTCAGGGATGGAGGTCACAGGGCCACAGCAGGACGATGAGGGGTCCCGACAGTGTCAGGGGAGCCCAAGGTCCCCACGGGGTCGGAGGCATGCTGGGGACCAGGGCGGAGCCCGCGTGACCCCCAAAGTAGTCCCCTGTCGCTGATCGCCAGGTTCTCGCCGATCGCCATCGACGGCATGAGCGGCCTGGCGGGCGTGGGCCTGTCGGGGGGCGCGGCGGGCGCCGGCTGGTGCATCTTCGTGTACAACCTGTCGCCGGAGGCGGACGAGAGCGTGCTGTGGCAGCTGTTCGGGCCTTTCGGGGCCGTCACCAACGTCAAGGTCATCCGCGATTTCACCACCAACAAGTGCAAGGGCTTCGGCTTTGTCACCATGACCAACTACGACGAGGCGGCCATGGCCATCGCCAGCCTGAACGGCTACCGCCTGGGTGAGCGCGTGCTGCAGGTATCCTTCAAGACCAGCAAGCCACACAAGGCGTGAGCGCCCCGCCGCCACCTCCCCGGCAGAGAGAGAGAGAGAGAGAGAAAGAGAGCGAGCGAGCCCCGGCAGACCAGTCTACGAAGCCACCGCGTGAGCCCTCGGCGGGACGGGAGGGTCTGCAGGGAACTGGGGGTGCCCGGGGGTCCTCCACCCCTTCCTCCCTGTCCCCCCAAGCTGGGCTGCTCACTCTCGTCTCTGTTTGGTTCATGGTGAAGGTCATTGTCTTTTCTCGGCTAAAACGAAAGCCGAGACGGGCCCCTACCCCTACCCTTCTACCACCCTCCGTGGATGGCTTGGGGTTCACGGGGGTGCCCTCCCCGGCCCCCTTGCCCAGGCCTCCCCACAACACCTAGGTGGGCCTAGAGAAAGGGGGAGCGAACAGGTTTAAAAATCCCCAAAAAGCGAAACGTGAAGAGGGGTGTGGGCATTTCCCTGGCCCCCTGGAGCCCCTGGGTGGAATGTGGGGAGCAGAGGGGGGCGGGGCTGGAAGCAGAAACAAAATGAAAAAAAGGGGGGGTGGGAGGGGAAGAAAAACTCTATTTTTGTAAAAAGGGAAAAAGACCTCGTGGAGAATTTTTACTGGGGATTCTTGAACTTGAAAAAAAAATCACAAAAAAGACAAAAAAAAACAACTATTTTGGCAGGCTATGTTTACCAACTGGGGCAGGGGGGTGCGGGGTGCAGGGCCAAGGGATTAGGAGTCCACAGGGCCACACACAGAGACATGCAGGGGCACACACTCACACCACAGGGACAGAGACACGCATGGACACGTTTAGTGACACATTTAGGAACCTGGACGGATGGACAGGGACAAACCTAGACAAAGGAGACAGAGGTTTGGTAGCTGCATAAACGTGGACATAGACGCAGCTGGCCACGCGCATGTGCGGACGTGCAGACCCGTCCACAAATTCACCCATGTGGAGACAGACCCAGAGCATGCGTGAATCAGGATGCCCAGGAACACACACACACACACACACACACACACACACACACACACACTCACACACACACTCACACACTCATACATACACTCGCAGCATCCACAGGCCCAGGCCAGAGGTCCCACCCAGTCCCTGACCCCGGCGCTTCCTCCAGCCAGGGCAGCCTGGCCCTTCTCCCGGGGTCCCATGGGCCCCACCACGTCCCAGCCCCAGGTTCTCTGCACAGCTCTCCTGGATTGTCAGGGGGTCTCCCCGCTGCCCACCAACACAGGCGTGCGCCCACGGCCGTCCATGCATCCAGACACACGATACCTCTTTCCACTTTGGCGTCATGGTGGGCTGGAGGCAGCCCCGCCCCCCACAACACTTGAGGCCAAAGGACCCCCTGTCCCTGGGGCTCAGCCTCCCTGGGCTGGGGGAGGCCTGGCCCTGAGCCTCCCCCAACCGGAGCCAGGCCTCCCTGGCAGCAGGCACCCAGCACCCCCGCCAGGCCCAGGGTGGACGGCCCGGGCCCAGCCCCACACTTGTCCCTTCCGGTCCACTCGTCACCCCCTTTCGGTTTGTTGGGTTTTTTTTTTTTTGTCTTTCCTGGTTGGGGAGGGTGCCCGACATCTGGGGCCCCGGCCCAGGCTTCTGTCTGGATTTTGCAGACCCCCCACCCACCCCGCTTTTCATTCTTTTTTAAAAATTCCAACAGAAGCCAAATGCTGGAGCCCCTGGGAGCCCTAGAACACCCCCCACCCCTCCGCGGGCCCAGTCAGAACCGAGAATTGCGAAGCCCCCACTAGCTCTAGTTGCCTTCTCCCCACGTCCTCGCGTTTGGTGTCCGGCCCGGCCCCATCTGAACGTCCGACTCTCTCTCCCCGCCCCTCCCGGTGTTGTTCTTAAACGTCTGTGGAGCTTCTGCGGCAAGGAACAAAAACGGAAAAAAAAAATCTAAAAAGCGACAAAAAAAAAAAAGGAAAAAGAAAAAGAAAAAGAAAAAAAATCCACAAACAAGAAGAGGAAAAAAAAAAAGCAACAAACAAAGAAAAAAAAATACCACACACAGAAGAGATTTAAAAAAAAAAGGAAAAAAAAAGACATAAACTGGCACCAGTTAACTTTCTTGTACTTTTTTGCTGAATTTAGCTTCTTGTAGTTTTAACTTATTGCTATGTTAACTATTTATTATTCCTGTTGCCCTGTAAGGACATTTGTGTATATTTCTGTTACTTCATCCAGTTTGCAAGTTCAAGGAACGATGATGTTCTTTGTTTCTTTAAGTTTTGCCGAAACGTGGTTATGCCTAATTTATTTATACAAGGGGAAGTGGAATCATTAAAGTAATAATAATTATTAATAACAGTTAATGGTAGCCGAGTGGCACCCGGGGGCGCGGGCTGCGGGGGCCAGTCCCCGGGGCCCGCGACGTCCGGGGGGTCTCAGTGGGTTATTTTGCTCTTGTCTTGAGAATCTTTTCAGTCCTATTTAGCTGGTGAAACCATAGCTTGCTCATGATACTCGAAGCTATTTATTCTTGTGGTTTTAAGTCGTCCTTCCTTTCCCGCCTCTCCCGTCCAGCAGGGCAGGGACCCCCAGCGGGTCCACCCCTCTTTCCCTGCGGTTTCTGGGGCTTTTTCCCCTCCGCCCTCCACACCTGTGGGAGGCGTCCTAGCAATAAGGGCTGGGTTTGTCCCCCACCCTGGGGGGGCCGGGCTCTGGAGAGGGGGCACCTCCCCACATCCCCCACTGAGGCCTAGGCCCCTGCCGCCCCCAACATGGGGAGGGGACTTCTTTTTCTAAAACACAAAGCTCAGCCCAGCCAGGCCCCCTCCCTGAAGGCCAGCCCCTCCCCCAGGGGGCCAGGCCAAGGGCTCCCAGGGGAGGGGGCCTCGGGTCTTCCGTGTCCCTGGGGGCCAGGGCCAGGGCCAGTGGGGGGGCTCAGCCCCTCCAGCCCTCCCTTCATCCTGTTATTTATTCGGAAGGTTTCGAATCACGACAGAGTCCATGTTGGAGGTGATAAAGAACTGTTAAATAAAAAAAAAGACAAAAAAAAAACAAAAAAACCACAAAAAACCAACAAGAACACTTTGCGTTGCGTTTAGACTATTTATTACCGGATTCCAGGCCTGGCCGCGGTAACAGACTTTTACATGGAATTGTTTAATTATTTGTACTTTTCATGCCAGAAAATAAAAGTTCAGAATCTTAAGGTCTTGGGTGATGTGTGCACTGGTGTGCGGGCATGGTCCAGGCTGTGTGGCTGAGCGTGTCACTGTCCCTCTCTGGGCCCGGGTCTCCTGGGCCGGCCCACTGCAGAAAGATCAGGGGGTAAGACTGGCGGGATGGAAGTGACCCAGGGTCCGCTGTCCCCTGGGGCTGGACACTATCTGCAGGACATCATGTGTCGACAGGCCACCCTGGTGAGGAAGGCCCAGGCAGGGTCTACAGATGGCTGCTTCCCCTCCTCCCCCTCTGCCCGCCATCCCATTCCACGCCCGGGTAAAACAAGGCAGACACAGTCAAGATGGGGGAGGAGTCACATTTATTACTTCGAGGTCACAAGTCAAGTCATTCACGCATCACACCAGGAGGGGAGGAAGGGGCGGGTAAGGTGGAGGGGTCACCGAGGGTGGGAGCCCAGGCAGACAAACTCCTTAGTCCCTTGTCTGGAGGCTGCTGGGGACTGGGAATGTGGCTCAGCCCCACCTGGCCCAGGAGCGGGGGCCAGGGGCCCAGATGGCTCCAGCCCCTGGTGGAGGAGGCGAGGAACCCCAGAGGGGCAGACTGTGGTCCACGGATGGGCGGCACTGCTGGGGGCTCGCTTCACGCCTTGAGGTTCTGGGGCAGGAGAAAAAGACCCAATAAGAGAGATGAAGGGCTAAGCTGGGCTCAGTGGTGCACGCCTGTAATCCCAGTACTTGGGAGGCTGAGACAGGAAGATTACAGGTTCAAGGACAGCCTCAGCGAGTAGTGAGACTCTCATCAACCTAGCGAGACCCTGTTTCAAAATAAAAATAAAAAAGGGCTGGGGTGTAGCTTGGAGGTAGAATGCCCCTGGGTTCAATCCCCAGCACCCCCCCCCACCAAATAAAAATTTAAAAAATAGAGCCGGGCATGGTGGCACACGTTTATAATCCCAGTACTTGGGAGGCTGAGACCGGAGGATCCAGGTTCGCGGTCAGCCTCAGCTACTTAGTGAGGCCCTCCGCAACTTAGTGAGACCCTGTTTCAAAATAAAGAATAAAAAAATAGGGTTTGGGGTGTAGCTTGGAGGTAGCATGCCCCTGGGTTCAATCCCCAGTACTGCAAAAAAAAAAAAATTTTTTTTTTAAATAAAATAGGGCTGGGGGGGGGGG
>PVJS01059982.1:0-11361 GCA_004027185.1 Glis glis
GAGAGAGAGAGAGAGAGAGAGAGAGAAAGAGCTGAGGCTGGCCACGAACCCGGATCCTCAGGTCTCCGCCTCCCAAAGTACTGGGATTACAAGCATGCGCCACCACGCTCGGCTCACCCCCAGCCCTTTTTAAATAATTTTTTGTTTTGGAACAGGTTCTCACTAGGTGACTGAGAGTCTCATTATATTGCTGAGGCTGTACTCAAACCTGTGAGCCTTCTGTCTCAGCCTCCCAAGTACTAGGATTATAAGCATGCACCATTTTGCCTGGCTGATTCCCATTCCCATGTTTTGAGAGAGAGAGAGAGAGAGAGAGAGAGAGAGGGAAAGAGAGAGAGAGAGAGAAAGGGAGGGAGGGAGGGAGGGAGGAAAAGAAAGAAAGAGAGAGGAAGGAAGGAAGGAAGGAAGGAAGGAAGGAAGGAAGGAAGGAAGGGAGAAAGAAGGAAGCCGGGTATGTTCAGCCATGTGCAGGGAACAAAATCTAGATTTTTAATTCATGTTAGATTGTCTTGGGGCTTAGTATTTCTCATTGTACCACTTCTCCAATTTCTTTAGGATCCTATGTGTGGAAGTTCTGCAGTGAATTTACAGTGACATTTACTTAACTTCCCTCGGCCTCAGTTTCTTCTAATATAAATTTAGATAGTCTCTAAATCCATACCTCTACAAAGAGTATGAGGCTTTGAAAAATTGTTTTCTCATATGGATCATGAGCCACAGTAATATGTATGATAATTTGCACCTGAGTTAAAGAAACCAGGTCTATTCACGAAATCAAATCATATTTGCTTAGAAATTTCTAGCTTACAAAACTTGACGTGAACTCTTTGGAAACATCTATTGCATCACTCCGATGCCCAGGGCGTTGACTTACCTGGATGGCTCCCTTCCCTCAGCCCTGTGCCCAGTGGCCCTGCCTGAGCACGCTGGCAGGCTCCTCCAGCTGCAGAGAAGGGTGTCCGTGGCCATGCTCCCGTTGGTCTTCTCATGGACTGACCTTGATCTCCCCACAAAGCGAAGCCATTGTTCTGTACTCCTAAAACCTTGTCCTAGACTTGCATCATCCAGGACACAAGGACAAGTGAGCGCTATTTCTGGGCTTGGGACATTTGTGCAGAGGACCAGAGTTGCAGAAAGGAGTCTTGAACACATGTGTTTAAAGTCAGAAGAGGGCAGGTCCCCGACAGCACGGCTGCCCACCCAGCCCTGGCTCATACAGTGTGTCCCATTAAAGCATCAGGAGACGTCAATCCCCTTGGTAGAGTTCTGTTACTGCACTGCACCTGTGCCCCTTCATACCCATATTCCCAATTACCTAATGGATACCAACATCTGGGAGATGTGTCTCGGACCTCACGTTGCACAACAGACGCATGGTGTCCCCACCTGGGAAGCTCTGCCTGGAAAGCTACCGCTGTTTTATTATTTCCAACAAAGTAACACTCATGCCTTCCGCAATCCATCCTGCCTCCTCATCCTCTGCTTCCTGCTGGTTATTAAATCAGGCAGACTTTACCTCCTAGACATCCATTTTTTAAAATTATGTTAAGATAATATAAAACTTCCTATTTTCACGTTTAAGTGCACAAGTTGGTGGTGTTAAGCATGTTCACATAGTTGTGCAACCACCGCTACGCATTTCTAGAACGTTTTCATCATCCCAAACAGAAACTCTTGTTGTACCCACGATATTCCCTTCGCCCCGGCATGGTAACCTCTCTTCTACTTCTGTCTCCATGCATTTTCCTAAGCACCTCATACACGTGGAATCGGACAGTATTTGTCCTTTCGTGTTGGCTTATTTCACTTAACATAGTGTTTCAAGGTTCAACCTTGTAGCATTGCGTCAGAATTTCATTCCTATTTATAGCGGGGTGCCATTCCTTTGTATAGCTATGCCACATTTTGACTGTCCAGTCATCTGTTGATGGACACTTGGGTTCTTTCCATCTACCTGTCTTAGCTTGGGCTGTGGTAACAAAATACCAGGGACTGTGTGGCTTAAACAACTGATGCCTACTTCTCAGGTTCTGGAAGCTAGAAACTCCAAGACCAATGAGCTGGCAGGTTTGGATTCTGGTGAGGAATTTCTTCGTGGCTTGCAGAGGGCTGCCTTCGGGCTGTGTTCTCACATGGAGGGAAGGGAAAGGCAGCCGCTGGTGTCTCCTCCTCTTCTCATGAGGCCACTGATCGCATTATAGAGGTTCCATCCTCAGGATCTCCTCTGAACCTACTTCCTTCCCAAAGCCCCAGTTCCTAATAGCATCACGTTAGAATTCAGAGCTTCAATGTGGGAATTTGGGTGAGGGGCACAAACAACATAGCCATAACACCATTTTTTTGGCCTAGTTATCTGTTTTAAAATAGTGTAAGGAGTGCATGTTAGTAACACAAACTGCAAAATGAAAAAGAAATACAAGCCAGGCACAGTGGCTCATGCCTGTAGCTTCCAGCTACTAAGGAGGCTGAGGCAGGAGGATTGCTTGAGTCCAGGAGTTCAAGGCCAGCCTAGGTAACATAGCAAGACCTGGCCTCAGGGGGGGAAAAGGGCAAGGAAGAACATAAAATTCACTGTGATTCCAAATGTGTCAATTGCTGACATATATATTTATAATTATCTTTTTTTGTGTGTATGTGTGTGGCATTGGGGATGGAACCCAGGGGCATTCTACCTCTGAGCTACAGTCCCAGCCCTATTTTTAATTTTGAAACAGGATCTTACTAAGTTGCTGAGGTTCTTGTTGAGTTGCTGAGGCTGGTCTGGAACTGGAGATCCTCCTGACTCAGCCTCCCAAATACTGGAATTACAGGCCCGTGCCACTGCACCCAGTTTATCAATGATCCTTTTTTGTTTTTGTACTGGGGATTGAACCCAGGGGCATTCTACCTCCAAACTATACCTCCAGCCCTTTTTATTTTTTGAAATAGGTTCTCGCTAAATTGCTGAGGCTGGCATGGAACCTGCGATCCTCCTGTCTCAGCCTCCCAAGTATAGGGATTATAGGCTTGCACCACCATACCCGTCTAAGGAGCAAATATATTTAAAATTATTGATATGGAGCTGGGCATGGTAGCACACTCCTGTAAGTCCAGTACTTGGGAGGCTGAGACAGGAGAATTGCAGGTTTGAGGCAAGCCTCAGCAATTTAGGGAGACCCTCAGCAATTTAGGGAGACCCTGTTTCAAAATAAAGAATAAAAAGGGATGAGGGTGTAGGTTGGAGGTAGAATGCCCCTGGGTTCAATATCCAGTAGCCCCCCTAAAATTATCCAAGTAGTACATACACATAGTTTATTTTTTAGGGGAATATAAGAGGCTTATTTAGGGAAGTGGGGGTACAGTTTGAGAGAAGGCCATGATAGAGGGCTACATTCCAGAGAAAGGCTCAGGAATGGTTCATTTCCAGAAGTGGAAAATTACTATTTTTTTTTAATAGGCAAATAACTCTAAGTAGTTTATAAGGGAAAACAGTAGCTCCTTGCCTTCTCCATCAGCTTCTCGGCAGCTGTATCAGAATCTGATCAGAGACAGTGATACAGAATAAGGGGCCTATGGCGGTGTTTACCTCGCAGGACTGGGGGAGCCTGCTGAGCAGTCCGTACAGGGCTGGTGCTCCTGCGATCCACGTGGGGCAGTCTGGAAGGGCAGATGGACTTGGAGAGGAAGGACACACTTGAACCTACCTCAGTTTCTCACCCCTGAAGCCTCCAACTCAGCTGACACAGGTGTGCTGTAGGTGAAGCTGTGTCCTTCATCACGGAGCTAGGTGTGCACCTGGCCTTCAGGCTGAGGAGGCTGAAGGTCAGTCCTGAGCTGTTTCCCAGGATCACCATGTGAATGTAGGAAAATAACTACATCATCAGATCCATTTCCCTTGCAAGGGTTTCAGAACTACTATTTATAAAATGTCCTATATACATGTGAACCCAAACCAGTGGTCCCTCACCACCAGCTGGCAGTATGCCAAAGTGTATACTCATTGCAGAAAATTTTGAAAATACCAAAAAGTATAAAGCAGAAATAAATAGCTGTAGAAAACCTCTGTTAAGCCGGGCATGGTGGCGCACGCTTGTAATCCCAGTACTTTGGGGAGGCCGAGACTGGAGGATCCGGGTTCGCAGCCAGCCTCAGCTCTCTCGCTCTCTCTCTTTCCCTGTCTCTCTCTCTCTCTCTCTCTACTTAGTGAGGCCCTCCGTAACTTCGTGAGACCCGGTTTCAAAATAAAGTATAAAAAAAATAGGGCCCGGGGTGTAGCGCGGAGGTAGAACGCCCCTGGGTTCAATCCCCGGTACCGCAAAAAAAAAAAAAAAAAAAAGAAAACCTGTTAATATGTTAACAATCTGGAGATATTTCTTCCATCTTTTAGAAAACTTGTTTCTTGATGCAGAATTGGTATCATACAGTTCTATATGCTGCTTTTCTCTTATATAATGTACCTCTTTCCCCCATGATGAATAATTTTCATTTTGGATGGTTGCATAATGTTCCATTACACAAATGTACTACAATTTCTTTAAGCATTACCCTCATGCTGGTCATATGCAGATTCCCCCTTGTTCCTGCCTGGCACTGACCTCTTCCTGGCTTACATTTCTTGGGTATAGGAGGTACACCCTCCTACAAAGGGTATGTTCACATATCAGGCACAAAAAAGCACAGTTCTTAAAACATGCCCAGGGCAGCTGAATGAAATCCACAAGTGCCCCTCCCTTTTCTGGTCCACGAGAGAACCTTCTCTTTAAACATGTGCAATGTATTTATGTATATGTGTATGCACAACACACACACACACAGTAAATAAATTTCCTGCCATGTGTGGTGGCACACACCGGTAATCCCAGTACTTGGAAGGCTGAGACAGGATTGCAGGTTTGAGGCCAACCTCAGCAACCTGTGAGACCCTGGTTTTATTTTTTTGTGTGTGTGGTACTGGGGATTGAACCCAGGGGCATTCTACCTCCAAGCTACACCCTGACTCTATTTTTTTATTCTTTATTTTTGAAACAGGGTCTCACTAAGTTGCGGAGGGCCTAAGTAGCTGAGGCTGACCGCAAATTTGTGATCCTCCTGTCTCAGCCTCCTAAGTACTGAGATTACAAGCGTGTGCCACCATGCTCAGCTTCCTGTTTTTTTTTTTTTTGTGTGTGGTACTGGGGATTGAACCCAGGGGCATTCTACCTCCGAGCTACACCCCCAGACCTATTTTTTATTCTTTATTTTGAAATAGGGTCTAAGTTGTGGAGGCCTCACTAAGTAGCTGAGGTTGGCTGCAAACCCGGATCCTTCGGTCTCAGCCTCCCAAGTACTGGGGTGACAAGTGTGCGCCACCACACCCAGCCTTTTGGGATAATTTTTTTTCAAATAGTCATGTTAATATTTGTGTAAGAGAAGCCGGGCGTGGTGGCGCACGCTTGTAATCCCAGTACTTGGGAGGTGGAGACTGGAGGATCCAGGTTCGCAGCCAGCCTCAGCTACTTAGAGAGGTCCTCCGCAACTTCGTGAGACCCGGTTTCAAAATAAAGTATTAGCCGGGCGTGGTGGCGCACGCTTGTAATCCCAGTACTTTGGGAGGCGGAGACCGGAGGATCCGGGTTCGCGGCCAACCTCAGCATGCATGTGCGCACGATCAATTGATCGATCTCTCTCTCTCTCTCTCTCTCTCTCCTCTCTCTCTCTCTCTGTCTCTCTCTCTTTCTCTCTCTCTACCTAGTGAGGCCCTCCGCAACTTCATGAGACCCGGTTTCAAAAATAAAGCATAAAAAAATAGGGCCGGGGGCGTAGCGCGGAGGTAGAACGCCCCTGCGTTCAATCCCCGGTACCACACACACACAAAAAAAGAAATATTTGTGTAAGAGAACTATTTAAAGCTCGTCTTTAAAAATCCCCTTAAAAATCTTAAAGACACTCTAATACTAATCCAGAATATAACAATGTGAAATTCTACTTGCCTAGTCACAATAGAATTCGATGTTTAAGTTCAAGTTAACATGAACTATATTAATTAAAATATCAACCAGTATTTGAGAGTATCTAATTTGGACTAAGCATCTCCCATAAGTGAGGACCTGAGTTAGGTGCTGTGAGAATTGAAAAAATGAGTAAATAAAACACACATTCCGCTGGGCGTGGTGGCGCACACTTGTAATCCCAGTACTTTGGGAGGTGGAGACCGGAGGATCCGGGTTGGCGGCCAGCCTCAGCTCTCTCTCTCTCTCTCTCTCTCTCTCTTTAGTGAGGCCCTCTGCAATTTCATGAGACCCGGTTTCAAGGTAAAGTATGAAAAATAGGGCCCGGGACATAGCGCGGAGGTAGAACGCCCCTGCCTTCAATCCCCAGTACTGCAAACAAAACAAAACAAAACAAAACAAAAAACACACATTCCCATTCTCCAGGGAACAGAGGTGGGAGGACAGAAACAGAAATTTAAACGCAACCACAGAAGAGAATAGATTATTTTCAAGGCTGAGGAAGTAGCTCAGTGGTACAGCACTTGCCTACCATGTGTGAGGTCCTGGGTTCTATCCCCAGCACAACCAAAAACAAAACAAAAACCCATAAGGGCCTGTGAAGGCGTCTGGTGGAGTAGGAAGGAACAGCCTGGACAAGGGCTGCATGCCAGTACAATGGACAGGGGAACAGTGCAGCGCTGGGAGAAGGCAGAGAGCAGGGTGGGAACACAGACCAGGCGGAATCAGGACTGGCCTCAAGTAACCATCGACCCTGTGAGCAGCGGGAGCCATTGGTGTTAGTGCGAGAGGAAAGTGAAAATTCAATCGTCATGTAAAAGATACCAAAGTATCTGCCAAACCTATAAACAAATGGTTAGAATATATACTGGGTTTTTGTTGTTTTGTGGTACTGGGAATTGCACATGCTAGATAGGTATAGGCGCTCTCCTGAGCTACATCCCCAGTCCTTTTTTTTAAATTGTATGTTCAGTCAGGGTCTCATTGTCCAAACTGGCCTCAAAATTTTCTATATTCCTGCTTCAACCACCCAAGTAGCTGGGATTACAGGTGTGTGTCACCACGCCCAGCTATACTCATTTTCTAAATGTCCTCATTTTAATAAATGTTTTTAAAGTTTTATTTTGTGGTACTGGGGATTGAACCCAGGGGCATTCTACCACTGAGCTACATTTTTGTTTTTTTTGAGAGAGAGGGTCTTGCTAAGTTATCATACACGGGTCTGCAACCTGTGATCCTCTTGTCTCAGCCTCCCCAGTACTGGGATTACAGGTGTATACAACTATGCCCAGCTATAAATATCTTACATTAATCGTCCATCTTATTAATCAGCCATTCTTTGATTTTCCCAAAATCTGTTACTTATTATGAATCTGTTTTCTCCGAATTCTGAGTACTACGACTCAGAAATTTGTTTTTGTAGTACTGGGAATTGAACCCAGAGGCATTCTACCTCTGAGCTACATCTCCAGACTGATTTTATTTCTTATTTGGAAACAGGGTCTCATTAGGTTGCTGAGAGCCTCACTAAATTGCTGAGGCTGTCCTCAAACCTGCGATCCTCCTGTCTCAGCCTCCCAAGTACTAGGGTTACAAGTGTGCACCACCATGCCTGGCTAGAAATTTATATTTGATATCATCTTCGGAGAGAAATCCCTAGACTGTTTAAATGAAATGAATAAATCCAAAGTAAATATGTTGTGAAAATATATTTTATCCAAATGTTTGTTTTGAACATTAGTATTTAGAAAATTATTTTCAATGGTATTTATAATTTTACTGTGGCTTTTGCGAACAGAGATGACCAATGACCATGTACATGGAGCTATCTACAGTTCCCTCTTTCCAACACACAAATTATAACAATGTAGCAAAAGGGTAAGAGTTAAAGCAGTGAAAATCATTAAGATTCTCTGAAATTATCCTGGGTTGGAAAACGCTGCTTCATTCAGGACAGAGGTGGCGAGTGTGTGTCACCCCACCTGCTTTTACATCGTCGCCCCTTCCTAAACGGAAGCGACATGACAGGCGTTCCCCGTCCGAAGCACAGTATTGATTCCACAGCAGATGGTTTAGTTTTGGAGTAGCTTCATAGCTATCAAAGCGGATGACCTATCAATGGCTTTCATGACTGCCAGCTGTCCTAAAGAAGTCGAGAAACAAGCCGGATGCCTGAGCAGCTCTAGGGAAGGTGCCGTCTCCGGTGTCGGTGGAGGCCTCAGGAGGTGAGGATGGTGAAAAGCTCTGCTGAGAGCAACTGAATGGTTCTGAATGCCTGCTTGCTACAGAAGAATCTGATGAAAGTGTAAAAGAGCCTGGGCAAGAAAATCATTCATCCTTCGCTTTCCTTGTGGTTAAAGCAGCCGGAAGACTGTTGTAGCTTCCTCCACGTGAGGAAGTAAGGTTTGTGTGGCTTTATGATAGATACTGTTGATCATAGCTACATTTTATTTGATTAAGCTCTTGGTCAGAAATCCAAAACTTAGTTTTGCACTTGCATAAAAATTGAGTCCATTTTATGAGTTTCTAGAAATAAATAATGAAGAAAAATAGATACTACGTGTTTCTAATGGTTCCCTGGGAGTGGCAGTCTTTGCCTGGGAAGATACATACAGAATGTAATATTTACCTTCAAATATATCTCATTATTTTCTATCCCTTGTAATTTTCTAAGTGGTAGGTAATAAACAAGCTAATTATTACTGGGTAGTAGGAAAGAAAACCTTTCTAGTCATTTCTACATGTAAGAATTTCATGAGAAACAGGAGGATCACAGGTTCGCAGCTGGCCCCTGCACTTATTGAGGCCCTCCACAACTTAGTGAGACCCTGTTTCAAAATAAAATAATAAAAATAGGGCTGGGGGTGTAGCTCGGAGGTAGAATGTTCCTGGGTTCCATCCCCAGTACCACAAAAAAAAAAAAAAAGAATTTCATGAAAGAATCATGTGGTAGATCTTATAGTTGTATGAATACTAGATGACTGAAAATCCAGTTGTGTGTGTTTGTGTGTGTGTGTGTGTGTGTGTGTGTGTGTATGGCAGTGCTAGGGATCAAGCCCAGGGCCTTGCGCATGCTAGGCAAGTGCTCTATCACTGAGCTACATCTCCAGCCTGTTTTAATTTTGTAACTACAAATGGTTGGCAACTGTTTCCTTAATAGTTATTGCAGGAGTAGGTCCAACATGAGTCCATATGTAGCCCTTTTCTGGTCTGGTGGGGACTGTGGGAAATGGCGATGACCGAGACTTGAAATACTCAGAAGGTGCATGACAAACAAACTCCAAGTATTCCATCTTCCTTGGAAGATCTTCCTCTGGTCCTAGAAAGCAGACAATGGAAAGGCTAAAGACATTTTTGAACATGTGTATTATTTTCATAAAATGCTAGTGTTGAGCCGGGCATGGAGGCGCATGCTTGTAATCCCAGTACTTGGGAGGCTGAGATCGGAGGATCTGGGTTCGTGGCCAGCCTCAGCTACTTAGTGAGGCCCTCCGCAACTTAGTGAGACTCGGTTTCAAAATAAAGAACATAAAATAGGGCTGGGGGTGTAGCTCGGAGGTAGAATGCCTCTGGGTTCAATCCACAGTACTGCAAAAAAAAAAAAAAATTCTAGTGTTCTTAGATACAAGGAGAAAACACTCTGGGGGTGACGCACCATCAGTCCTTGAACCATACACTACTCTGAAGTTACTCTCCACCATCTTTTCTACTTTAACTGCTTAGGGAATATGACATTTCCTGAAAAGAGTGACTCAATTGAGAAAGGATTCTAAAAATATTACAAGCCGGGCGTGGTGGTGCACGCTTGTAATCCCAGTACATGCGAGGCTGAGACAGGAGGATCGCAGGTTTGCGGCCAGCCTCAGCAACTTAGTGAGGCCCTCTGCAACTTAGTGAGACCCCATTTCAAAAATTTAAATAAATAAATAAATAAATAAATAAAAATGAAACGGGCTGGGGGCGTATCTCAAAGGTAGAATGCCCCTGGGTAGAATCCCCAGTACCACAAAAATAAATGTAAAAAACCAACCAAATAAATAAATATAATATGAAACTTACATAGTTTATTATTTGCCTACACTGTTCTAAGTACTTTACATATCAGTACTTTGAATCCTTACAAACACCCTCTGATGCAGGCACCATTAATATCCCATTTTACACACGAGTAAAGGCCAAAGTCACAGAGCTGGTGAGTGCTGGGCTGTGCGCCAAGACAGTCTGGCTCCAGAGTTTGTGTTTTGACCTCCAATTGCGCTGCCTCCTCTAAGACAGGGAAACATCTCAGAATTTGGGGATCAGGAAGAGGAAATGGGGGAGGAGCCCTGGAGGTGATTCTAACATATCACATCCTCTGCTGGGATCCTGTCCCACAGATAAGGTAAATGAAAGTCCACTCTTCTATGTACTTATAAGCAGAATACTAGAACTGTTTGATCATGTGTCAAACTTGACATGAGGTGAGAGTAACAGTGGGATATTGTTTGTCCTTGGAATTTTCAATAAAAAAATGCAATTTTTTTAGAATACAAAATACATGCTCATTATAAGAACAGAAGGTTCAGGGTAATTTAAGAAATCTGAACACTTTCAAAATTGTTTTAATCCATCAATTTGTGAGTCTACGTCAAGAACTGTTTATACCGTATCTGTTGGCATCCTCGAAGTTATCCAAAGTATAGTGGCTACTACTTGAACTACCAACGATAAAAGGTCTAGGATGACATGTGTGGTGTATAAAGGTATGCATTTTGAGAATTTGTAAGATTTTAAAAATAACCGAGGCATAGCCGGGCGTGGTGGCACACGCTTGTAATTCCAGTACGTGGGAGGCGGAGACCAGAGGATCCAGGTTCGCGGCCAGCCTCAGCAACTTAGTAAGGCCCTCCACAACTTCGCAAGACCCGGTTTCAAAATAACGTATAAAAAAAAAATAATGCATAAAAAATAGGGCCGGGGGTGTAGCTCGGAGGTAGAACGCCCCCCTGGGTTCAATCCCTGGTACCGCAAAAAAAAAAAAAAAAAATAACGGAAGCAAGCCAGGTGTGGTGGCGCACGCTTGTAATCCCAGTACTTGGGAGGCTGAGACCAGAGGATCCGGGTTCACGGCCAGCCTTAGCTACTTAGTGAGGCCCTCTGTAACTTAGTGAGACCCGGTTTCAAAATAAAGAATAAAAAATAGGGCTGGGGGTGTAGCTTGGAGGTAGAATGCCCCTGAGTTCAATCTCCAGTATTGCAAAAAAATAGCCGGGCGTGGTGGCGCACGCTTGTAATCCCAGTACTTTGGGAGGCGGAGACTGGAGGATCCGGGTTCGGGGCCAGCCTCATCTCTCTCTCTCTCTCTCTGTCTCTGTCTCTCTCTCTCTCTCTCTCTCTCTACTTAGTGAGGCCCTCC
>PVJS01059983.1:0-11361 GCA_004027185.1 Glis glis
AAAAAAAAAAAAAAAAAAAGGTAAAATGTAATTACAAAGGCCGGGCGTGGTGGCACATGCTTGTAATCCCAGTACTTTGGGAGGCAGAGACCAGAGGATCTGGTTTTGTGGCCAGCCTCAGCTCGCTTGCTCTCTCTCTCCTTAGTGAGGCCCTCCGCAACTTTGTGAGACCCGGTTTCAAAATAAAGCATGAAAAAATAGGGCCGGGGGTGTAGCACGGAGGTAGAATGCCCCTGCATTCAAAACCCGGTACCGCAAAAAAAAAAAAAATGTAATTACAAATATAAGAGGGAATAAGTGGCCTTTTTCACATGTAAAAATAAATGTGGCAGTTATAAGTCTCACTCTATAAGCTGATGAGCAGACATAAAACTTTATTTTCCTCTATGAATTCAAGCTTTTCTCCTGCCCAGCTGGTGGAAAATTTAACTTCTGATTCTTCCAGCTTCCTTCTTTTTTCCTAAGGCTGTGTCAAGTGCCAAAGCATGTCGGGGAGGGAGGCCATCTCTGGTCCTCTGTCCTCCCCTGCTCCTGTGCCAGATGTAACCACAGGAATCTGCTCGGCCCCACCGCCAGTGCCCCCACCAGACCTTACCACCACCCCGACCACCCCCTGCACGCAGAGCCTGCGCCCTGTCATGGCTTCCTCGCCTGCCATCTCTCACACAAGATGGGGACTCATTCAGATTTATAGAACACGCTCTCCTCGCTTTCCTGGCTCCCAAACATTTTCTCTAAGATTCCTTAAGGAAGTTGGGCGTTTGAAGCAAAAGCCAGAGAGACTGGCTTCACTCCCACCAGGTCTCATCTCTGCCAAAGTCAACATGTCTTCCTCAGAGACAGCTCTTCGTGAAAGGAAGAAAAGAGAGAAATACCAGGGGAAAGCATAATTGGTTATTATCTCAAAACAGTGTGTGTGTGTATGCACACTATTGAGGATTGAACCCAGGGGTGTCCTACCTCTGAGCTACACCCCCAGACCTATTTTATTTTTTATTTTGACATCAGCTCTCACTAAGTCACTGAAGGTCTCACTAAATGGCCCAGGCTGGCCTCAAACCTGCAATCTTCCTGTACTCAGTACAATCTTCAAACACTCAGATTACAGGTGTGCACCACCACACCTAGCAAAACATCCTGGATTTTTATAACCATTTTACTTTCTCTGCAGAGAGACTAGTCCCCCCAGGACCTCGAGAATTGAGACTCAGGATCAGCTGCCCGGGTTTCTGTCTGCTTTAGGCCCAGCCAGCCAACAGAAAGAACAGGAGCTGCCCAGGGCAGAACCGGTTACCTTCCAGAGACTTCCCATGGAAGCACTGCCTGAGCCCATTTGGTTATACCTGAGTGGGGAAGTAGACATCCGCTTGATCTGCCAGGAAGGTGGAATAAAGATGGTGAAATCATTGTTGTCATGTCTTCCATGCAAGCCACAAAGAAGACTAATCCCAGTGTGCAGGAGAGAACAGGCTAAGTTCAAGGATTGTCTCATACAAAAGGATAGCCACCAACCTTCACAGAGGTAGAATGCCCCTGAGTTCAATCCCTAGTGCAAAAAAAAAAAAAAAGTTCTTTTCCAGAGATGATCTTTGGCATAGAAATTTAGGATTTTCCTTATAAAAAAAGTCAGGATAGACTGATCTAATGGGACTCTCAACTTTGTTCCCTTTTCATTTAGGCCCTAAGAAGAAGTTCCACATTCCCCAAAGCAAGGTCTCAGCAACCTGCTTGTCTGAAGAAAGAGAAGCTAACATGATGCCCAAGGGCCTGACCCCACCAGCTCGTCCTGTGCCCTGTCCCTCAGCGGGGAAACAAGGGCCTGGACCCCAGGAGCCACCGACTGAAGAGGCTGGAAGTGTCCTTCCTGAAGACGAGGACTCCAGTGACCTGGACCTGGAGCAGCTCATGGAAGAGATTGGAGGAGAGTCAGAGGAGCGAGGGGAGCTACAGCACAGGGAGGATGCAGAGGAGTTCCCTGTGGCCTTGGAGTAGTCCTGTGCTCTTGCCTTGCGGTTCTCCCCTGGATCAGAGGGGAGAGCCTCTCAGAGATCCCAGAGCAGCTGATCAGTGTTGGGGTTGCTAATTGGCTGCAGCGTTCAAGTCAGAGCTACGCAGTTTGTGTTAATAAAGCAGGTTGCTGCTGTGATTGGCTCGGTCTGTGTCTAATCTTGTGCTTCGTGTGGGCTTCTTTCCCTCCTTCCCATCACTGGCACGTCGTTGTGTCTGGTGGGAGGCCTGCACATCTGGGAACCTGGGCAAGGCAGTGAGACCTGGGCTCTGGGAGAACCTCCAGAGGGCGGGTCTGGGCTCAATCCTGGCTCAGCTATTTTCTGGCCAGGTATATGGCCTTGGAAACACTTTAACCATCTGGCTCTTGTTTCCATGCCTCAGGTGGGCACATCGTCTGCCTAGGGTTGTTGCTGTTTCAATGAAGTGATTCAGGTCAAGCGCTCAGAGTGCGTGCCACTTACTGTGGTAAGGAGAAAGGATGGTTCGATGGGTAGCAGAACGTGGGTTCTGGGGTGGCTACCAGTGTTTAGGATTTTGTGTTCTCTGGCCTGAGGCAGTCACTGAAAAAACACACTAGATGTGAACTTTCTATTACAGTTCATTGTTGGTGGGAGGGACAGGAGTTGAAGGTGACATCAGTTTTCTCCTTACATGCATTTAGGAAAATTCTGTGGGTACTTTTATTTTATGGGCAAGGGCAGGAAGATGAAGAGGGAACTGCAGCAGACTGCTGTTTCTCACATTTTCCTTGTGGTCTTCAAACTTCCTTATTTCTGAGTTGTCTTCATCTGGCCTTGCATATCACTGGGGGCTGTGATCATTCGTATTGTAAGTGTAGTTGACTAAGTCATCATTCAGTCCACTCGTTAGACCTTGAGGACCGAGTACAGGGTCTCTTCCTGGGGTCTCCTCTAGAGAGGGTGGCAGGGCGGTGCTTCTGCCAAGGTGGAGTTGGAGAGGGTGATGGCGGCATAGAGGATGTCATCCTGGGAGAGAAACAAAAGGGAAGGATGTTAGCCAACGTGGAACTGCCCCTATCCCAAAGCAGTGGCTGTAGCGTGTCCTGCCCACACTCAGGCCCTCCATTCCTTCCGTCCACCTTCTCCAACTTCCCTTTACTTCCTTCAGGCCCTCCTCTGAGCCGCTTACCTTGGGGTTCAGTTTGTCATCTGTATTTTGTCCTGGGGAACAGGAGGTGTAGCAGGCCGGGTAGACAAATGGGTTGAGGCTTCAGTAGTCACATTATCTGGTAGGTTAGGGCCGGGTCACACGGAGGTGTTGAGGTGAGGAATAGACAAGGGGAACATACTGAGATGGGGTGCATCTGGAGGTAGGGGTGTTTGGGAAGAAGGAAGGGCCAAGGGTGGAAATGGGAATGATGGTGGTAGGACTTACCTTTATCCTTAATATTCCCATATTTCTCCTCAGTGTTTTGGAAAACTTCACTGCATGGGGATAAGAGGATGGGAAATGCATGTATTAAGAGGCTGAGCAGAAAAGAATTAGACGTGTTGAGGGCTGGTTCTCTGAGGGGGGCTCTGCACTCTACTCTGGCCCACTCGGGATGAACATGAAGGTGTTAGGCTCTCCAGAGGAGGCCGCCACGAAGAAGAAATAGAGGCCCTCCTGGGGTGGCCTGGGAGAGGTCTTTCAGCACTAACTGAAACTGGGTTTTCCTAGGAAAGCTGCTGTACTGGGGGGACATAGGAGAAATAGGAAGGATCAAACCTGTTATTTCTGCTGGCACTGACTTGGCTAAAACTGGGAGAATAAAACCAATTGAGTTTCAGGTGCCCGGGGCCGGGACTTAGGCTGGGTCCCTGGAATGGAGCTGGGAGGAGGCCAGAGGAAGGGCAGCAGTCAAAAGATGGGGCAGGAGAAAAGGGAGGCAGGCTTTGAGGACTTGAGCACGGAAATGGCTAAAAGAAGAAAAGAGGGAGGGAGGGAGAGAGGAGAGAGAGAGAGAGAGAGAGAGAGAGAGAGAGAGACAGAAAGACAGAGAGAGAGAGAAGGAGAAAAGGAAGAGGTGGAAGGATGAAGAGGGAAAGACGAGAGGTGGTGGAGCCGGAGGCAGAGGACGCCTGGGGGGCTGTGGTGCATTTACCAGACGGAAAAGGACAGAGTGGATCAAAAGAAGAAAGAGGAGAAGGTCTGGGAGAGGTGGACGTGTCCAGGAAGGAGATGATCAAGGCAGAGAGGAATCAGATGAACCGAAGCAGATGCTTAGAAACGGAGGATTGAAGGAAAGCTGATGCAGGAGAGACCGGAGGCAGCAGTTCTGAAAAGGAGAATCTCTGCAAGTCTGTGCACTGTTCTCACTACCAGGGGAGGTCAAGAGCCTGGCATGTTGGAGGGCAAAGCAGGATGTGGACTATGAGCAGGGGGTGGGAGAGCGGCTGTGACTGCTGCCCTGTGTGGTTCTTGTAGGGAAACTTCCCAAACAGTGCCCCTGCCCCGCGGGAGGACAAGCACTCACCTGGCTGGGCTCGGGGCTTTATGCTGACCTGTAGGAGGACCGACAGTGAGTCAGTGTAGTAGCCATGGCGACCCTCCATCCCACCTTCTCAGCTGTGTCCCACACTCAGACACGCCCTTAGAGAGACCAGGGCAGCCTAGAAGTTCTGCCCAATCCAGTCAGGGAAGGCATGGGCCTCGGCTGGCACCCTGAGGCCGGCCTTCACCTCTCTTACTCTCCTAGACAGAACGTCCTGAGGCAGGCTTTTCTGGATCCGTGGACCCTCATCCCTGTTGTCTCTTCCTTTGCTGCCTTCTTCCTCTCTTGAACTGCCTGCTCATCCTGTCCCTCCTTTGCAGTCACCCTCACTGCTCTCTCCTTCCCCACTTCACAAAACCAGCTTCTAGCACTTTCCTTCTGAGTGCTGACTGCTCCCGCCCTTTCAGGTTCAGTCTCATGGTTAGAATTTTGTCAGACTTTTGCTGCCACTGCTGACTGTGGCTCTCACCTCTCAGCTCATCCTCTTTCGCTTTTCCTGTTGAGTAGTCGTGGCATCCATGTTGAAGGTCATTTGACTGTATATTCGAGGGTTTATTTCTGCACCCTCCCTTCTCTGGTTCCCTTCACTGGTTGGTCTGTCTTTATGACGGTACCATGTGTTTTTTTTTAATTACTGTAGCTTTGTAGTATGTTTTGAAATCAGGAAGTGTGAGTCCTCCACACTTGACTATTTGAGGTTTTCTGAGGTTTCATATAAATTTAAGAATTAATTTTTTATTTCAGAAAGAAATTCCATTGGAATTTTTATAGAGATTGCATTGAATCTGTAGATTTCTTTGAATAGTATGGATACCTTAACATAATAGTTCATTTAATCCATGATTATGAGATATATTTTGAATTGTTTGCATCTTCTTTTATTTCTTTTTTTTAATTTTTTGGAACTGGGGATTGAACTCAGGGGCATTCTAGCTCTAAGCTCCACTCTCAGCCCTATTTTATTTTTATTTTGAGACAGAGTTTTAGGTTGATAAGAGTCTCAATACTTGCTGAGGCTGTCCTCAAACCTGCGATCCTCTTGTCTTAGCCTCCCAAGTACTGGGATTACAAGTGTGCACCACCACGCCCAGCTCTTCAATTTCTTTCAGCAATGTTTTGTATTTTGTTTTATGTGTAAAAGTCTTCAACTATATTGGTTAGTTTTTTTCTTTGAATTTTATGTTTTGATTCTGTTATAAATGGAATTGTGACCATAATTTCCCTTTTGGATTGTTCATTTTAGTGTATAACAATGCAACTGATCTGTATATTGATTCTGAATCCTGCAACTGTGCTTAATTCATTCATTTGTTCTAATTGTGTGTGTGTGTGTGTGTGTGTGTGTGTGTGTGTGTAATCTTTAGTGTTTTCAGCATATATTTCCTACAAACAGATAATTTTACTTCTTCTTTCCCAATTTGGATGCATTTCATTCTTTTTCTTGCCTTATTGCCTGAGCATGGACTTCCAATACTACACTGAATAGGAGTAGTGAGGATGGGCAACATCACCTTGGTCTTAATCTTAGAGGCTAAGCTTTCTGTCTTTCACCATTGAGTAATATTAGCTGTGGGCTTTCGTTAGTGGCCTTTATTATATTGAGGTCATTTCCTTCTATTCCTGGCTTGTTGAGTGCTCTTATTATGAAAGGCTGTTGAATCTCGTCCTATCCTTCTTCTCCATCAATTAGGATGATCACGTGGTTGTTGTCCTTCCATTCTGAGTAGGTGGTATGTGATTCATTTCTTTCTCCCTTCCTCTCCCTCCTCTCTCCTTCCCTCCCTTCCTTCCTTCCTTCTTTCCTCCCACCCAGGGCCATGCTAGGTAAGTGCTTAAATGCTGAGCAGCATCCCTCGCCCTTGAGTGATTTTTGTATATTGAACCATCCTTGCATCTGAGGAATAAATCCCACATAGACATATCCTTTAAATGTGCTGGTGAATCTGGTTTGCTAGTATTTTGTTGAGATTTTTTTGCGGTACTGGGGATTGAATCCGGGGGCATTCTACCTCCGAGCTACACCCCCAGCCCTATTTTTGTATTCTTTTTTTTTTTTAAACAAGGTCTCACTAAGTTGTGGAGGGCCTCACTAAGTAGCTGAGGCTGGCCAACCTGTGATCCTCCTGTCTCAGACTCCCAAGTACTGGGATTACAAGTGTGCGCCACCACGCCTGGCTTCTTTGGCCTTTTTAATTTGGTAATAATGTCTTTGTTGGGCTTTGGCATCAGGATAATGCTGACTTTATAGAAAGTGCTTGGGTGTGTTCCAGTTGTCTTTTGTCATTATCCCACTATACCTGTTCTTTGACTTCACTGAATATTTGCCCCTTGGTAATCTACTCTCTTTCAGGTGATCCAAGCTCCCTGCTGAATTCTACTTTCCATTCTTGTTTTGTTGCTAGCTCTTGGACCTCCTGTGGTCCTCATCTCTGCTGCACTTAGTTGACAAAGCTCTTTCCCTGGTTTCCTGGTCCCTCTGGCTGGGAATGCTATTGACTCATCTAGTACACATTCACTCCTTTCTACTGAGTTACATCACCTTGATTTTATTTGGAGTGGCAGTGTGGCCCCCTACACTGGATGTGGGACATATGATTAAATTCTAACTAGTAAGATAAAGTAAACCAGGTGTTGTGGTGCATGCCTAAAATCCCCGTACTTGGGAGGCTGAGACAGGAGGATTGCAGGTTTAAAACCAGCCTCAACAACTTAGGCCCTTAGCAACTTTGCAAGACCCTGTTTCCAAATAAAAATAAAATAGGTCTGGGGGTGTAGCTCTGAGGAAGAATGCCCCCTGGGTTCAATCCCCAGTACAAAAACGAGAGAGAGAGAGAGAGAGAGAGAGAGAGAGAAAAGACAGAAAAGAAAAGAAACAGGATAAAGAATGTTGGAGCAGAGCCAGGCGTGGTGGCGCACGCTTGTAACCCTAGTACTTTGGGAGGCAGAGATCGGAGGATCCCGGTTCACAGACAGCCTCAGCGCTCTCTCTCTCTCTCTCTCTCTCTACCTAGTGATGCCCTCCGCAACTTCGTGAGACCCGGTTTCAAAATAAAGTATAAAAAAATAGGGCCGGGGGTGTAGCGCGGAGGTAGAACGCCCCTGGGTTCAATCCCCGGTACCGAAAAAAAAAATAAAAAAATAAAAAAAAAATGTTGGAGTGGAAAGCTGGGCACTGAATGCCTGGGGATAGTGGCTTCTGCTATCTGACTTCATTTCTTTTTCTTTTTTTTGGGATACTGGGGATGGAATCTAGGGGCAATTTACCTCCAAACTCCACCCCCAGCCCTATTTTGTTTTTTATTTGGAAACAAGGTCTCACTAAGTTGTTGAGAGCCTCACTAAGTTGCTGAGGCTGACTTAAACCTGTGATCCTCCTGTCTCAGCCTCCCAAGTACTGGGATTACAAGCATGCGCCACCACACCCGGCTCCTGACTTCATTTCTTTTTAGAAGAAGAAAAACAAGCCAAAGAGCTGTCTTCTTTAAACTATCATTACTTCTCTTCTCTGGTGGTACAAGCTGATCACGATTCCTAACCAACACAAGTTCTTAAGGTGTTTTGTTTTGTTTTGTTTTGTTTTTGGTACTGGGGATTGAACCCAGGGATGTTCTACCTCTGAGCTATACTCTTGGACTTATTTTATTCTTTATTTTGAAATAGGGGTTCACTAAGTTTCTGAGACTGGCCTCAAACCTGCAATCCTCTTGTCTCAGCCTCCCAAGTACTGGGATTACAGTGTGCCACCACGCCTGGCTTCCTTAAAGTATTAAAACCCGAATGGTTGAATATTAATTGGAAAAACAATAGTCACATACAATCAGGTCTATAGATTTGTGGTTTCTCATAGAAATTGAATCCTCAAACCCTAGCTCCTGTTTCCTCAGTGAGTATGTCAAGCTCTCTCTCTTCATCTTCCTCACACTCAGGAGACACTCACTGTGGATTTTGCATTGCAAAATTAAATTAAAAAAAAGATTTTTGTCTAGTGATAGAGCACCTGCCTACCATGTATCAAGTCCTAAGTTCCATCCCCAGCACTACAAAAATAAATAAATAAATATTTTTTTCTCTACTTAGTGGAATTCTTCAGTCTTTTTTTTCATGGCTCATGGGTTTTGTTCCACTGAGGAAGGTCATCTCCACTCCATGTTATAAAATAGTCTCACATGCTTTCTCTGGTACCAGGCTTGTTTTCTTCATTTAAATAATTGATTTTGCCGGGTGTGATGGCGCATGCTTCTAATCCCAGTACTTGGGAGGCTGAGACAGGAGGATCACAGGTTCAAAGCCAGCCTTAGCTACTTATCAAGGCTCTCAACAACCTAGTGAAACCCTGTTTCCAAATAAGATATAATATCGGGCTGGGGGTGTAGCTTGGAGGTAGAGTGCCTCTGGGTTCAATCCCCAGTACCAAGAAAATAAATAAATAAAAATTTAAAAAATAAATAATTGATTTCTATAGGATTTATTTTTGGTGAAAGTTATTTTTTTCAGATGGCTACCCAAGTGTTCTAGTACCATTTATTGAATTCTTTTATTCTTCCCCTTTGGTCAGAAATGCTACCTATTAATCTACTAAAGTCCAACATATATTTAGTTGTATATTCATCTTAAGTTTATTTGAGATTTTCCTTTTCTTCCTTTAGTTTATCTGTGTATTATTATTATGTCAAGCTGGGTGCAGTGGCACATTCCTGTAATGCCAGTACTTAGGAGGCTGAGACAGGAGGATCACAATTTGGAGGCTAGCGTGGACAACTTAGCGAGATCAGTTTCAAAATGAAAAAAAAAGGGGGGGCCAGGCGTGGTGGCGCACGCTTGTAATCCCAGTACTTGGGAGATGGAGAGCGGAGGGTACGGGTTCACTGCCAGCCTCAGCTACTTAGTGAGGCCCTCCGCAACTTCATGAGACCCGGTTTCAAAATAAAGTATAAAAAATAGGGATGGGGGTGTAGCTCGGAGGTAGAACACCCCTGGGTTCCATCCCCGGTACCGCAAAAAAAAGGGGGGGATGGGGGCTGCCGGGTGTGGTGGTGCACACCTGTAATCCCAGTACTTGGGAGGCTGAGACATGACAATAGCAGGTTTGAAACCAGCTTCGGCAACTTAGGCCCTGTTTCGAAAACAAAACATTGAGCTGGGTGTGGTGATGCACATCTGTAATCCCAGTACTTGGGAGACTGAGACAGGAGGATCGCAGTTTCGAGGACAGCCTCAGCAAGTAGTGAGACTCTCAGCAACTCAGTGAGACCCTGTTTCAAAATAAGAATAAAAAACAGGGCTGGGGAGCCAGGCGTGGTGGTGCACACTTGTAATCCCAGTACTTGGGAGGCTGAGACAGGAGGATCACGGGTTCGCGGCCAGCTGTGAATCCCTCCACAACTTAGTAAGATCCTGTTTCGAAATAACGAATAAAAAATAGGGCTGGGGGTGTAGCTCCAAGGTAGAATAGGTTCAATCCCCAGTACCACATAAAATAAACAATAAAAATAATAAAAATAAAAATAGGACTGCGGGTGTAGCTTGGAGGTAAAATGCTCCTGGGTTCAATCCCTAGTACCACAAAAAAGGAAGGAAGGAAGGAAAGAAGAGAAAGAAAGAAAAAAGGGCTATAATAAATAAAAAAAATAAAAAATAAGCCGGACGTGGTGGCACACATTTGTAATTCCAGTACTTGGGAGGCTGAGACTGGAGGATCTGGGTTCGCGTCCAGCCTCAGCTACTTAGTGAGGCCTCCGCAACTTAGTGAGACCCTGTTTCAATATAAAGAATAAAAAATAGGGCTGAGGGTGTAGCTCAGGGGTAGAATGCTCCTAGGTTCAATCCCCCGTACCAAAAAAAAAGCTTAAAAGATAAAAATAGCCGGGCGTGGTGGCGCACGCTAGTAATCCCAATACTTTGGGAGGCGGAGACTGGAGGATCCGGGTTCGCGGCCAGCCTCAGCTCTCTCTCTCTCTCTCTCTCTCTCTCTCTCTCCTTAGTGAGGCCCTCCACAATCTCGTGAGACTCAGTTTCAAAATAAAGCATAAAAAATAGGGCCGGGGCATAGTGCGGAGGTAGAGCGCCCCTGCGTTCAATCCCTGGTACCGCAAAAAAAATAAAAAAATTTTAAAAATTAAAAAAATAAAAAAATAATGATAAAAATAAAAAATAAAAATAAAAAATAAAAGAAGGCTGGGGGTGTAGTTCCAATATAGAATGCCCCTGGGTTCAATCCCCGGCACCACAAAAAGGGTGGGGGGGCTGTAGCTCAGTGGTGGTGGGACGCTCCTGGGTTCAATCCCCATTACCCCACCCCCACTTCAGAGCCAGCATTACGTTGTTTTAATTCTCATAGCTTAGTAATTATAAGAGCTAATTCTCAGTGCTTTCTCTATGCTAGGATCTATTCTGGAATGTATTGCATCTAATAATCAGGACAGCACCACATAGGTGGTGTGTGTGTGTGTGTGTGTGTGTGTGTGTGTGTGTGTGTGTGTTACGGGGGATTCAACCCAGGGGCATTCTACCTCCAAGCTATTCCCCAGACTTTTGATTTTTTATTTTGAAACAGGGTCTCACTAAGTTGCTGAGGGTCTAAGTTCCTAAGGCTGGCCTTGAATCTGCCATCCTCCTGTCTCGGTCTCCCAAGTACTGGGATTACAGGTGTGTGCCACCATCCCTGGCTTACACCAGTGCTTTTCTCATCCCCATTTTATACATGAGGAAGTTTAGGCATGCTTCCTTCATACCATGGTGCCAAAGTTTCCCTCACTAGGTGTGAAACCAGGGTTTGACTGCAGATAGTGTAGACTCTACGCTCTCCACCTCTGTGCTTTAGGATCTGTTAGGGAAGATTTCTTATTGCAGACTTTCTT
>PVJS01059984.1:0-11361 GCA_004027185.1 Glis glis
TAGCTGAGCACTGGGAGATACTAGCCTGAGGGGCACATTACTTGAATCTTTTTTCAGTTTCTGTTGGCCGGATGGTCATACCTAAGCCAGGGAGCCATGATATCCAGGAGCTACTCTATACCTACAGGCCCCAACAAAAGCTGTTTAACATCTCAACTATCTTCTGTGGGATAAGAGAATACAAAAATGGTTGTAAAATAAAACTTTAGCTTTTCAGTCTGCTTTACTGGACTGTACCTATTCTGAATAAGGCATATCTATATTTCAATACCGATGGTAATTATTAGAGCTGAGCCTTAGCAGAACTGTGGAGATATGCAAATTGTGCCTTTGGCAGCTGCCTCCTGATCATCCCCCCACCTTTCTCTTTTGTTTCTCAGTATTTAGTATCCTTGGGATTTCTCTTGGTTGTCGACATTAATGCTCTTCGTGCTCTGAATCACTCCATGACCTATGTCTCACTCACTTACCTTAACACTTCTTTGTACTGAAAACCAGTCTTTTACACTTTCACAGCCTCTCAAACTATCTAGTCTCTCAAATTATACAGCCTTTCAAACTGTCTAGATGATCTGATAAATTAATTCATGATGATCATGTAAATAATTAATGATAAATTAATGATTATTATTATGATGATTATTACGAAATAATGATAAATTAATTCATGATAATACCAATTAGAACTAAACCTTTACCACTTGATTACAGCATGCCCTTGGGCATGTTAGTTAACTTTTTTTCCAGAGTTTCCTCATCTATAAAATAGGGCTAATACGCACCTAGCTTATAGGGCTGTTGTGACAATTAAACAAATTAGTATGTATAAAGTGCTTAACACAAGAATTATTCTCTGCTCTCTACTATCTTCTCCTTTTATAGTCTTATTTTTTCTATTATTGTCCACACGGAAATACAATTATACACTTACATATCTGTCAACTCTACTAAACTGTAAATTCCTTAAAATCAATGTAATCATATAGTAAGTATTCAATAAATGTTACTATCAATAATCGTATTTTAGGAGGGACTTGAGGGTTTGGTGAGAATTTCAGACCTTGTAGAAAACTCTTTGGAATTTATTTCGGTTGCCTGTACTTTATTACAAATTCTGCCTGTCCTGTGAGGGGAGCCTGAGTGGTTTTCTCTGCACAGTTGTACAATACAGAAAGACCAATGAGACAATAAGAGTCCTTCCACACTACTCAAACGTAAGGCTGTATAATTAACATAAAAACTAAAGAATCCTTTTAAGATAGACAAGCACTCTAACCAAGGACGCCCCTGGGAACTAGCTCACTCATCAAATTGCTAAAACCCTAGTATCATAGGAGAGGTTGTTCAAAATGCTCTTGCCTTTTCTCCCTAGCTGCTTTCAAGTGATGACTATTTTCCTTCATTGGCTGGGCTTGTGCATTTTGACACATCTTATCAGACAAAACTGTGTTCCTTGGCTTGGCCTTATACATCTTAATGACTAATATGATAAAAAAAATCCCAGGAAAATGTCTGATGGCACAATGTAGCATTCTCAAAGTCATTTTTCCTTTACATGGGGATCATTTCAGTTCTAGAATGTGTCACTTTTAAATATATTAAAAGAAATTCAAATATGTTTTTAAATCGTGTTATCCCCATAATGACTTCATTTCTAGGCAAAATTGGCATCCTTGTAAAAAGCTTGTTTTTTTTTTATTCTTTTTCTTCAGTTCCATTCCTTTTTCATAAATGTGGCCTAGAAGATGAACCTGTTGTATGAAACCACAGACTGAGGCAAAAACACAAGACAGGAGAGAGGTTACATAGTCCCATACGATAAAGCCAGGATAAGAGAGAAATCAAATCACTCTCATCTCATTCTAGCTGATGTTTGAACTTGCTGGTGTAGAAGGCAATGATGTACACTTCAATCAGATCTTCCTAACAACTGGCTATTTAATGTGACTTTAGGTTTTCACATATACTAGTCTAGTTCTATTCTGTTGTTTTTAAGCATTCACAGTTTTTGACTTTCCTCTTTTTTCACAGCAAATTTCACACATAATTATTCTCCATGTAAAAACATTTTGAGTTGGGCATGGTGGTGCACACATGTAATCCCAGTACTTGGGAGGTTGAGACAGGAGGAATGCAAGTTCAAGGCCAGCTTCAGCAATTTATTGAAACACTGTTTAAAAATTAATTAATTAAAAGGGCTTGGGGTAGAACTCAGAGGTGAAATGCCCCTGGGTTGAATCTCTAGTACCAAAAAAATTCATTTTTATTTTAACGTGAGCTTTATATTTCCTTTCCTTCCATCCTCCAAACTCAGACACCAGCCCCTTTGAACTTTCTTGAGTGACCACATATTGCTAGAGTTATTTCTGTCATGGAGCTTAAAAGCACCATTCATAAGTCATTCCCTATTTTCTTCTCACTCCCTTTCAATTCAAAGTTTGTGCTCTCTTGGCAATACAAAATGATACATTTCAACAGAGCACACTTTATAAAATGTAAGACCATTTTTATTTTATAGGGAATCAAATGTTCATGTCTTAAATATTGGCCAACACTGGATACTTCAGAACTGAGGTTATATAAAGCATGGCCCAAATAATGACATCGTAGTATGTCATGGAGTTAATTTAATGGTATTATCTTCAAATAAACGTTTCCATCCATCTTGCTTCTCATACGATTTCCAATTATAAACTGTAAAGTAAAATTGAAATTGTCAAATCCTATCAACAAGTGTTGATTAAGCACATCTCAGCTCTTCAAACTTCCTATGAACTGTAATACTGAAAACGAGTATTTTGTTCCTTGATCTTTCTTCCTGTTATTGCCTTTCCATGTATTGTTATGATTTGTAATCTTTGAGCTACTGAACTTCTGAATATGGCCACTGAAGTAGCTACAAGGTTTAACAAAATTGGGAGAAAATCAAACTGTTTTTCAAATTGATTTATCAAAATAGATGTCTGGCAGCAAAATTTAAAACAAGTCAAATTCTTATGTATCTCTAAACGATTTATTCTTTCCAAGTGCAGAATACCTTCCTAATCATTTTAAAAATAAGCAGAAAAATAGCTGCTGCGTGATAGGTATAGTTGATCCTCATTATTTATAGATTTCAAACTGGTGAAATGTATTTGTAACCACCAAATCAACACTGTGGTGCTTTCTTAGTCATTAGCGGACAGGCACAGATTGTTAAAATTTTTTAGTTGTCCCATGTGCACGTTGTTCCCAGCTGAGGTCAAATAAAGTGACACTCTGCCTTCTTGTTTCAGCTCTCATAATGTACCTCAGTGTCCCTTTTGTGCTTTTCTTGGATGATTTTTCTGTTTAAAATGGCACCCAAGAATGGTGTTGAAATACTTTCAAGTAAGAGCAAGAAAACTGTTATATTTCTTACAAAAATAATACATGTGTCAGATAAGCATCATTCACACATAAGCTATAGTGCTGTTGACCATGAGTCCAGTGTTAATGAATCAACAAAATATATTAAATAAGGTGTATTAAGCAAAAACATACATAGACAAGTATTGATTGGTTAATGAAAATGTGACCAGAGGCTTACAGGGACCTAAACTCGGATTTCCCCTAGGAAGAATTGTTCAGTGCTTTATACGATATAATTATCACAATAAAAAGAATTAACTGTATTTTAAACCCAGTTTTAGTTAAAACTCTCAAGAAATCTGCTACAAAACCAAATTAATAACATATCTTTCTATGCCAAAAGTTTCGGGTCATTGGCCCTTGGACTTTTCTAAAAAAGGAGTACTGAAATTAGGTTTGATTTATTTTGATGAAGATAATTCTCTGTTTTCATACAATAAAGATGCTCTATGATAAGTAAGTAGGTTTCTGAAACACTTAAAGGGAACATTTGAAGATTCTTAAAGTTACCTTATAAGGAGTGCCACAGTAACAATGAATATGAGTGATTAGATTACCAAAGAAATTGTTGCCAAGGTATGTAACTCCATAGAGTGAAATCATCTTTTTTCTACCAAGCATCAGAGATTTTTCTTTTCATTTAGTTTCATATATATAGTATTTTCATGAACTAAATGAGGCCAAATTAAAATATAGCTGGGTGTGATTTTGCTCTGGTAATGTGGCATTTGGTTGTTGTTGGTTATCCTTTGAAGCTAATTCTGTTTCTTAGGGTAAGAAATGTCTTAGGTAATTACAATGCACAAAAATGTCTCAAGTATAATGCATTTCTAAATAATAAAACTAAAACTCCTTTGTTTTGAAATAATTTACTCTTTGACTAGCATCTCAATTCTTAACAACACCGGATTTACAATATATAGAAGTCTACAACAGGTTTTACAAGTGACTTGGGTTATAAACAAACAGAGCAGTGTTCCAGCCTTTTGTAGCTGAAGAGCAATGATACACCCTAAGTTAGAAGGGCTGAGAAAAGAACAACACAGCTATTTCGATCTTTCTATAGGCAAAGCACAATAAGTGTTGATTAATGGGAGATGTATTGACAGGTTATGAACCAAGGAGCCAAGAGGGTGACCAGCTGGTCACTGCCTAATGTTTAAATTGCAGCACCCTAATGATTTTCACTTTCCTCCAGCACATTTCCTGTATTCCCACTTTAAGTCACTGCAGTAATAGATTTCCTACCAATAACCTTCACCTACTCTTTAGCCGTCCAAAGAGTTGCTTATTAGGCACTAATTCTAGATATTTTCCCTAAATTTTTCTTGGCTTTATTTCTTCCCATTATGCCTTTTAAATAATAAATGTAATTAGTGGTTCCATAAGGCTTAATATTTAAAGTACTTTCATAGTTGTTAAAAAGTCAGTCCTTACCACATCCACGAGAGTTAGGCCAGTTCTGTTCTATCTGCTACCCCAGGCACCTTCCTGTCAAAAATAAAAACTTCACAAACTCCTTTTGATGAAAGACCATATTTTGTATATCCTCAGTAGACCAGGGTGTAAGTCCTGAGGACTTAATCCATGTTTACCAGTAACTGGGACATGTGCTAAGGTACTGCTGAACATATGCTACTTAGAACAGGGGATTGGTTCTTATTTTATTAAGCTTGCATATAATACATAACACATTTCCATACACACCTGGGCAATCAAAAGAAAATTGATGACTATGAGTAAGGTAAGTAAAATATACTCCCTCCTGGATTCAAAGTGATCATCTAATTGAGGCAAATTACCTTCTCCAGGATTTGCTTATAATAGAAAATGTAGCTCCTGAAAGGCTTAATGACACTGAATTGGTACCCTTTTGAACTAAATTATTCCTTCAGAGAGCAAAACGGTCTTCCTGGAAGAGGTAAATTACCTTAAACATATGAGCACTTTACCTCGAAGAAAGTACCAATTTGCTCAGGGAACTCCATTCTTCAATTGCCCACACCCTCCTGCACAAAGAATCTGCTATTGTAAACTATTTGTCTACTACAGTTTATGTGCTTCAAAATACAGTTGAAGTGTTTTCCTCCTTAAAATGGCCATATTGGAATGTTAACTCCAGGGATGGGGATCGACTCTCAGTGGGAAATTTAGATCGTGGTAATTAAGATAGCATGCTTATGAAATGTGTGGCATTCCACGGGGGAAATTTCTTCCTTGCTTGGACTCTAGCTGGAGGAGTGAAAATGGTCGATAAACACATCTATAGGTAAGGCCTGTTGGGGGGAATGGACCACTCCTGCTAGTTGAATTCATTCTCTGACCCCTTGAAAAATAGGAATACAGATCCAGATAATGCCCTTTGTTCATTTTCTCTAAAATGGTTCTTGTAAATGCTAATAAAGAGCCTCCCTTGACTTCACATATTTTTTTATTGTAGAGCAACTCTGCTCCAAACAGTGTTCTAGGAGCAATGCCTTTACATAGACATTCTCAAATACTCTGAGGTTGTGGATTTCCCATTTGTACTTCATTTATCTTGCACTTTAATGATGCCCTTCTTCATATTTTAATAAGCCATCCTCCAATCTCTTTTATTGCTAAAATGTTTTTTTGCTGCTGTTGTTGCTGCCACTGCCAGTGTTGCTACTATTGTTCAGAAATGGAATTGGCAGGGGCCAGACAGAGGAAAGGATTGCTTTCATTTATTTATTCATTCATTCATTTATTGAGATACTGGAGCTTGAACCAAGGGGTGCTCTAGCACTGGGCTACATCTCCAGTCCTTTTTATTTATTTAATTTTAATTTTGAGAAATGGTCTCACTAAGTTGCCCAGGCTAGCCTTGAACTTGAGATCCTCCTGCCCCAGATTCCCAAGTAGCTGGGATTACAGGCACATGCACTACAACTGGCTCTTATAGTTATTTCTTCACCATTCCATGTCTACAAGCATTTTATTCCCATCCGTGGTATTCATTCCCAGCCTGTCCATGTTAGGCCTCATTTTTGTTCTACCACGTTTCTAACCCGGTGATGCTTTGTTCTCTCAGGTGTTTGTAATACACGCAACTTTATTAAATATAGCTATTGGTGTAATTAGTGTCCCTTGACCATGAATAAAGCAAAAGGGGCCCTTTACCAGACTAAGTAGCTCCTTGCTGAAATCCTTTCCTTCATATTTTATACTATCTAAAACTATTCTCACATTATCTCATATTTTCAAGTCACTTGATACTGTTCAAATGAACTCTGGTGGCTTTCTTGGTCACTAACAGATTGATTCACTGGTAATTATTTCTTTGTCATACCTTTGCAACCCAGACTTTTTTCCACAATTCTGACTCCTTTGGGCTCTTGATATTAAGACTTCTCTCCTTGTCCAATTCACAACACACTCAGTGGAATCCAATCTTCTTCATACACAACCCTGTCCAACAGCACAATGGGCTGCATCTAAATTATAGATCTGTGTTTTGTTTCAATAATTCTACACATTGTTATCTTCAATTTTTGCCATAGATTAATGCAGTGTGTGTGTGTGCGCGTGTGTGTGTGCATGTGTGTGTTGTGCATGTGTGTGTGTGTATGTTGTGTTTGTTTTACTGGGAATTGAACCCAGGAGCACTCTACCTCCATGTTACACACCCAGCCCTTTTTTATTTTGAAACAGGGTCTCACTATGTTGCTGAGAGTCTCGTCTCGCTAAGTGGCTGAGGCTGGCCTGGAACCTCCGATCCTCCTGTCTCAGCCCCCCAAGTACTGGGATCACAGGCGTGTGCCACCACACCTGGCTTTAATGTACTTTTTACTTTGAGGTCAATTAATTTGTAATTGTGTAACTGCAGCTTACATAGCACATGATGTACATACACATTACTCCTAGAAAGCAGAGTTTGTTTTTTCTCCTTTCTGATCACATACATTTTCAAGAAAACCTGCTAGATAACAAAGCCTGATTCCATTGTATGTCAGGCACATTGCCTTCACTGCTGGATTATATCTTTGAAATGGTAGGGCAATGCAGAAATCTACCAAGCACATGTTTAATTCATTGGCTGACCTTTTAAAACGTAGATTTTGTCACTAAACTGAAAGTGATCCAAACCTTTAAATATACAGTACAGCAATATTAGACCTATAATAACTCTACACAGGGGTCCAGAGTTTAAAAGGATGGCTTTGGTCTTAAATAAATTGATATCTCTCTCTCTCTCTCTCTCTCTCTCTCTGTCACTCTCTCTCTCTCTCTCTCTCTCTCTCTCTCTGTCTCTCTCTCTCTCCTCTTTCCTTTGGAGTTCTACTGTGCTTTCTGTCCATCTCTCACTTCTGAGAGATGAGTCAAATTAACACCTTACAGTTAAAGGGAGCGGAGACTCTAGGAAAAAGAAAACATTTTTTTCCGAATAACTTTTGTTGGTTTGGGGCCTAAGTCACTAAACAGGCTTTGCAGAGGTGTGAATCATCCCAAATTGTTCCTCTCGCCTCTCCCTCCTCCACCCACTTCATTGGCCACCCCCAGCGCCCACTCAGTCTTGGAAGAATTTTACAATTTGACTATTCTGTATTATGCAAAGATTAATTCTAGAACTGTGACCTATTCGAGAATCAGGACCAGGTCAATTAATCTCCATCTCCCCAAGCCCTAGCATGGTGTCTGGGACCTGCATGGGCTCACTGAATAAATGTCTGCTGAGGGATCAGTTAAATAATTAATCAGATGTAAATGTTTCTGATGACCTTCTACTTTTTTCCAATCCTAAAGCTATAGTTAAGGGTAAATAGAGGGCAAAGCCTAAAAACAACATTGACCTGAATTCCCTCAACTTTCATTCTCTCAAAACAGGAAAGGACTTAATTCATAGAGTGCTAAGAGGCACTGGTCCAGTTTAATCCTATCTTTACTATGGCATTAGTATCTAAATAGAATGTCTACATTAATATTTCAATTAAATTATTTTTAAAATTCCAGACTTCCACTCAAGGTACCATGGTCAATGGGTTACTGAAAAATATTCACAATTGCTTATTGATGCTGACAGAAAAACAAAGCTAAATAGGCACACTAAAATTGATAATCGTACCTTCTTTTATGGGTTCTACATTTATCTGACAGTATCAATAAATATCTCTCTACAGGTACAGTAATACCAGAATTCATCTGAAAAAAAAAACTTTAAAAACATCCTTGCATCAACAGGAAGTAGCAGACACATGTAAGTGAAAACTAACTTTATTAGAAAAGTAATTGCACTGAATTCTTGTAATTGGGTGGCTCTAGAAATCACCACCGTTTCAATTACTCAAGGATTGTGATGGAATTCCACCTAGCGAAAATGCAGGGAGTTAACCAAATTATTTATTTCTTTTAAATGGTGGATAACATGAATAAAAGTATTACTATGTTATTTAAATCTAATTTGAAAACATAATTTACATGATGAAAATTGCTCTACTTCTTAATCAGAGTCACTCTGGTGGAACTGCCTTAATAAAAGTTTCTTTTTTTATATAAGTTAGCTTGCCTATTAGAAAAATGAATTCTTCTATCTCCAAATTACAATTGCCTCACACTTTTAACCTTTTCTCCTATCATGAAGCTTGCCTGAGATGGAGTGGAGAGGGTGCTGCCTGATAACCCCATTGCCTTTAGTTTGCATTTGTGTCCTGCACAATTGTCAGGCTTGTATTATGTTAGTCCCCGTTTTAACCCCATTACTACAAGAGTGAGATAGTGCCGAAAGAAAGAGGTGGAACTGAACGTTTTCCAGGCTGCTACCCTTCCCATGGATTCCCATTCATCAGAAAGCACCCAGCCTCCCTCAGCTTCTTCCTGCAAATAAAATTCTTTTTTCATCACCGAGGAGAAGCCAGGGCAGAATGAAAAAAAGATATGCAACCTCAGGGAAAAGAAAGGAGATATGCAAACTAAACAGTCTTTTCATAGGTATTATAGGATCACATCAATTGTTGATTCCAACCCCTGACAGGATGAAATTGCATGGATTAGCAGAATCAAGAATTACCATTCTATGACTCATTTTAGGTCATAGGATCAAATGGCTGAAAGATAACTGCTACAGTTTGAATGTTGAATGTCCCCCAAAGGTCCATATGCTAAAGGCTTGGTCCCCAGGGTGGCACTATTGGGAGGGGATAGAAATTTTAGAAAGTGGGGCCTTATGAGAGGTCATTAGGTCATTGGTGGTGTGCCCCCAAAGAGGACTGTGGGACCTCAGCCCATCTTCTCTCTTGCTTTGCTTCCTGGCTGTGAGGCGGCTAGTTTTGCTCTGACATGTGCCTCACCAAAGGTCAAAAAATAAAAATGAGGCCAATCTATCAGGGACTGAAACCTCTAAAACTTCAAGCCAAAATAGGCCTTTTCTCTTTATAACTTAATTATCTCAGGTTTTCATTATAGTAATGCAAAGCTGACTAATACAGTACCTTAGACACTGTTTCATCCTACTTTTTCATTTTCTCAGTGAGGAAACTGAGGACTGTAAGTTCCTTGCCCAAAGCCACGTATCCCATAAAGATCTTACCCTGAGATAGGACCTAGATCTATTAACTTCCAGCCCAAGACTTTTCCACGTCACCAACCTGGTTATGATGAATAAAGCAGAATGCTTCATTACAACCACCTCAATCTCACCCCCACAGCCCACTCCCCCAATACATCTCTTTGCACATTTTCCCTTTTTCCAATACATACTTATATTTGAATGCACTTTATAATATGAAACACTCTTCTCTAAAATGTATGACCTACCAATTTAGCCTTTTTTTGTACTGGGGATTGAACTCAGGGCCATTCCACCTCTAAACTACCCCCCAACCTTTTTATTTGTTTATTTTGTTTTGAAACAGCATCTTGCTAGGTTGATAGGAGTCTTGCTAAGTTGCTGATGCTCCTGTCTCATCCTCCTAAATTCTGGGATTAGAGGCATGCGCCACCGCACCCAGCCCCAAATTAACTTTTGCTAGCCTCACAGCACCTCTGTTCCCACACATCACAGTCTCCTGACCCACGTGAGGCCACCTTGTTTGACCCATAAGACCTGATGGAGCTAATAAAATTCGATACCTAGTGTCAAAATTCATAGTGACCTCGCCAAGGATATTGTTAAAAGAAATGAAAGATGATGCAGCAATTTAGTTAATTAAAAATACACTTGTAATGAGTCTGAAGGAAAAGCAAGCATTTTCAAACATGAGCTTAGTAAAATATAGATGCTACAGAACTATATGCAAAACTCTTTAATCTTATAAATATGTCATTTTAATTCCAGCTAATGGATATGGACACTTTAGAAAATGTAAGGGAACTGGACGTTAATTGATAAACTCTACCTCATCAAAGTAGGGCATTACATACAGGATTCTAGGCACCATCTTGACTTTACATATTGTGTTCATGAATATATAAAAGGCCTATTTAGATTTTCATTTAGATGTTTTATTTAGGATGGAAAATTAGATTATGTGTGTAATAAACTGCCATTGAATTATAATTACACATAAATCATCAGTGTATGAAGTTTACAAAAATCTTATCAGATAATGTAAGCAAAATAGTAACAATAAATAATGTAACAATGAGAAATAGCAATTGCCTGAATTGGGTAGCAAATATATCAAAAGTAAATGACTACAGAACAGTAAGATGGTTAAATTTATCCCTTTTTCTACTTCTTTTCCTTCTCTCCTCCTTCTCCCTATCCCCAATACTCATTTTTTAGGGTGTCTGCCAATCCCATGACCCCATTTCCTACATTTTCCCAACAGGGATAGGATCCAAGTGCTGTGGGTGTACTATTTATTTATTTATTTATTTATTTATTTATTTATTGTTTTGTGGTACCGGGGATTGAACGCAGGGGCGTTCTACCTCCGTGCTACACCCCCGGCCCTATTTTTTTATGCTTTATTTTTGAAACCGGGTCTCACGAAGTTGCGGAGGGCCTCACTA
>PVJS01059985.1:0-11360 GCA_004027185.1 Glis glis
CCCGGCCCTATTTTTTTTTATACTTTATTTTGAAACCAGGTCTCACAAAGTTGTGGAGGCCCTCACTAGGGAGAGAGAGAGACAGAGAGAGAGAGAGAGAGAGAGAGAGAGAGAGAGAGAGACAGGGAGAGAAAGAGCGAGAGAGCTGAGGCTGGCCGCGAACCCGGATCCTCCGGTCTCCGCCTCCCAAAGTACTGGGATTACAAGCGTGCGCCACCACGCCCGGTTTATCCCATAATTTTGTAATCCATTCATCTGTTAATGACATCTCAGCTGGTTCCATAGTTTGGCAATTATGAATTTTGCAGCTATAAGCATAAATATGCAAACATTACTCTGGTAGTCTGGTTTCAATTCTATGCCCAGGAGTGGCATAGCTGGGTCATATGGTAGGTTCATTCTCATTCTCCTGAGGACCCTCCACACCATTTTCAAAAGTGGTTTCACTAATTTGCAATCTTAAAAACAACTTTGGTTTGTAGTTTTTCACTGAATAATTCACTCCTGCATTTTATTGTCCAGCAGCATTTTTTGGGGGGGTACTGGGATTGAACCCAGGGGCATTCTACCTCTGAGCTACACCTCCAGCCCTATTTTTTATTCTTTATTTTGAAACAGGGTCTCACTAAGTTACGGAGGGCCTCACTAAGTAGCTGAGGCTGGCCACAAACCCGGATCCTCCTGTCTCAGCCTCCCAAGTACTGGGATTACAAGCGTGCGCCACCGTGCCCTGCTGTCCAGCAACATTTTTTTTGTCTCAATAAACATGTGTTCCATGAGCTTAACAGAAAGTGATCCTTGGTTGCCATCATTAGCAACAATGTTGAGAAGGCAGGAAAAGTACAGTCACATTCCTCTACTAATGCTTATAAATGACCAGGGTATATTCGAGGTAATAAACAACCAGAAGGTCAAGGCATTGACCAACCAGGATGGAACCCTAATCCATTTATGCACTCATTGTCCAGTAGGCTGCTTAGGTGCCTGATGGCTGAGGACCAACCCTGACTCAGAAAAATGTCTAATATCAATCTTTTCTAAAAGGTTAAGGATGTGGATGACTATGTTTACAGAGTAGCTTTTACTGTATTTATTTATTTATTTTTGCTTAACAACCATACATTTGCTTTCATGCTTTCAGTTTGTATTAGGCAGAAGCTACATGGTAATCAAATTATCTTCATATACTGTCTTAACCATTTCACCTGGGAGTCTTCTGGATGTGCCTTTACAGAGGCTGTTTTCATTGGGCCAAAGATATACATATATATATCTTGTGTGTGTGTGTGTGTGTGTGTGTGTGTGTGTGTGCGTGTGTGTGTGTGTGTGTGTGTGTGTGCGTGTGTGTGTGTGTGTGTGTGTGTGCGCATGTGCATATTTTTATGCTTTCACTGGTACACTGTAATCATATATCATAATGAAGTTCAGAGTGGTAGGGACACGCATGCGCATGGCGCTTGGTGAGCTTCCCCAGGGCATTCACCCCACCTCCCCCTTCCCCTTTGATGATACTGAGATTGGCCTCAATAGTTCTGTATATGTACATAGAATCATTTAAGTATTTCCTTCATCAAGTCTCCCTCCACTTAACTCCCTCCATTGCTCCACTGGGGTTTCTCCTCCTTTACCTGGAACCTCTCTTGTACCCAATTTCTCTCTACCTTCCATATATGTGAGAAAACATATGGCCCTTCTCTTTCTGTGCCTGGCTTATCTCGCTTATTTTCTAGTTCAATTCATTTTCCTGCAAATGACATAAGAGCGAGGTTTTTAAGGAAATGCTAAATGAGAGACCCACCATGGGCCAGGCGTGTTGGCACACGCCTGTAATCCCAGTACTTGGGAAATTGAGACAGGAGGATTGCAGGTTCTCGGCCAGCCTAAGCTACTTAGTGAGGCCCTCTGCAACTTAGTGAGACCTTGTTTCGAAATAAAGAATTAAAAAATAGGGCTGGGGGTGTAGCTCAGAGGTAGAATGCCCCTGGGTTCCATCCCCAGCACCGCAAAAAAATAAAAAAATAAAAAATAAACCCACCATGAACTTTACAAACATCATAGATGGCAATTAATGAGTTTTTGAAGGAAAACATACTACATGATAACTTATATGCTCTCAGGATATTCATTTGTTAGATTGGAGGATGGCTATGCTAGAGACATGACTAAAGCTTTTCAGAACTTTGAGCTTACTCTGCTAATAAATATTTAAAATTATTCTAATAACACATGATAGTTTATATTCTTATGTTTCAGAGAAAATAGGCACTAATATGTTTTACTATTGGGTGCTACATTTTTAAATTTTACTTTATTATTTTTTGTCTTCATTTAAGATGTATGTCCTTTTATGATAACCTCCATCATTTACATAGCCTCGTTTCATGCTATATAAAAGTCAATATATAATTTGGAAATTGTCTTTTAATTTATTCATCAGGCTCTCATGCACACTGAAAGCACATTACTACACATTGCAGAGAAGAGAAGAAAAAATATTTTTTTGTCTGCATTGATTCATACTTTCTCATTTCACAATGAGATTCAGCCTCTTAAGAAACTAATTCAGACATGGTGAAATAAAGCTCACCACAGCAGCCATGACATGAGAGAAAAATCCTAATGAAGCCTGAATCAGAAGGTGTTTGAGGGTGAATGCCTAAAATGATTTCAAGTTTAAAGATATAGAAACTGCAATTGATGTTACAATTTTCAAACATGCTGGGCTTTACAGATTTTTCACAATTTGAGCAGTTTGAGCAAATGACCAATTCAGAGACTTAAAGTATTGAATTCCTATTATGGGCAATGAAGCCAAATCGTGTGAGCAGTGTGTCTCTGTACTTTTCTAGGGGCTATTTACTGGGTCATCTAGACCCCTGGTTTTCAAAAGCCAGCCCGCAAGCTGAATGCACAAGAATCATCTGGCTTATTTATTAAAGACGGGAATTCTTGGACCACACTCAAAATGGACTGACTCAAAGTCATCAAGAGTGCCTTCTAGATATTAATATTTTTATGAAGCTTTTTGCCTAATGCTGTTCTAGATGCAATGGAGCATGATTTTCACAAAATTCCGCATGATGCATCTCAGCCTTGTTTCGATATTTAATAAGAGAAAAAGGGAGAGGTAGAGAGTGACCAAATTGCTTTCTCTTAATGGGTACACAATGCATAGACAGAATGTACGAAGCTTCCTGCCAAATGCACTTTTTCTCAGCTCTCCGCACCATTTATTCCTGCACCATTACTCTTCCTAGCCATCATTTGTTACCTTTTGTTGAACTCATTTCGTGATTTGAGAGGACATAGATGCCCCAAACCTGAATAACAGCTTTAGAAAGTTTTTATGGTTGTTGGGAGCAGTGGAATTTCTCAGACCCCTTGACTACTCTTTGCTTGACAGAATGACACAATAAAGAAGATTGATATCAAGGTCCTTTAGATCATTGTGCAGGAAGAAGCTTCAGGGGCTATATATCAGCCCTACTATATTTGTCAACAGTTGAGTTAAGTGATCCACAAGAAGTCATTTAAAACAAATGACTCTAAATTTATTTTAACACCAGTTTTGATAATAGCATTAAGCACTGGCTTAGCTTAGCACCAAGAACAGACTTTAAATCTTTCATAGTACATGATTGTTAATCACAACAAGGAGTTTCAGAAAAGGAGTAAGAGTAAAGATTCAAGTTATTCTATCCCCAATATGTGTATACCTAGAGTGAAAGAATAGAAAATATAACCAAATGTCTTCCATTCTAGTCTATTAACTCCTCTAAAATTATAGACCCACTTTCCTACTGGAAATTCCACATAAAATACTTAATATTTTCCCTCTTGAAGTCTCAACTTTGCAGACCAATGCCCTACATGAAGAGTAGTGGAATTTAAACCAAGATCTTACATTCGTGATTGTTTCATTTTCTTGTCATCCTGGAATATAATTAGTTAGAAAAAAGTGAAATGTCTTTTATTACCATTGATTTATTTTTCTAAGTCTATGGACTAGAATTAGACTTCAAGGTACTTACAGTTTTAATGCTACAATTGTGGCTAAAAATGTATATATTACAAAGAGTCCAATGAGAAAATTTAAAGAGATTTTATTACTACCTTTCCCTCTGAATGGATTACTTGTCTTGACATAACCTATAAACATATTATGCTTTCAAAGTGCAGGCATAAATTTGATGGCTGTCAGGAAACATAGCCTCGAAAATATAATGAAATAATGATCTTCTAATAATTTATGTAGACTATAGTACTATATTTGAATAATTCAACACATATTTTAGATCTTCTGTGAGTCAGGTACTCTGTTAATTCCTGGGTTTATAAAATACTAGTAATAGCTAACACCAGCTTTAAAAGACCTCACAAAGTCCTTTCTTTTCTTTCTTTCCTTCCTTCCTTCCTTCCTTCCTTCCTTCCTTCCTTCCTTCCTTTCTTCCTTCTTTCCTTCCCTCCCTCCCTCCCTCCCTCCCTCCATCCTTCCTTCCATTTTTTCAGTGCTGGAGATCAAATCCAGGGCCTTGTACATGCTAGAAAAGTGTTCTTCCACTGAGCTACACACCCTGACCCTATATTCCTTTATGCTTTAGAGTCAGTATTTATAGCTTCGAAAACATCACATCACATAATCAGGCTCACACTTAATACTTGAGGAGTAGGAGTAGGACAAGTAGAAAACTGGAGGTCTAAATATTTAAAAGTTATAATTCATGTTTTAATTCAACTAGATATCCTTCTTTCCACCTACCTTTAAAAATATATTTATAACAACCTGGTAGTTCAGATATGAATTTAGTCTCCTCTGAGCCTCTGAGACAAGAAATGATGACATAGAGAGAGTTGGCCTTTAGGTTTTGAACATAACCCAACAATTCCCAGCCCTTGCTTAATTCTGCGTTTTAATGGAATACACAGACACTAGTGTAGAAACCCAAGACGGTGAGAACAATTGAAGTGGGAGCTGTCCCTCAACTACCCCAGGATCTAGGATTACAGACTTTAATAGCACAATCAACAAACTTAGGGAAAACAATTATGTGTGTGTGTGTGTGTGTGTGTGTGTGTGTGTGTGTGTGTGTGTTTGTATATTTATGTGATATTAAATTAGAAAAAAAATCAATAAGGAAAGCAAGAAATCAGGTCCCTAATTTTGTTTTACTGTCAGAGCATTAAGGTAAGGTAATGAAAAAGAATAATAACAAATACCTGAATAAATATAAACTGTTAATAACAGAAAATATTATATGATTGACTTAGAATAACTATATAGTTATTTAGAATAACTATAGGCGTGTTTTATTCTTACCAACTCTGTGTGTTTAAGCCACTCATTAGACCTCACTCAGCCTTTGTTACCTCAAGTATTGGATGGATGTGTTGCTGGTATCTGTGCCAGAGGTGGTTGTGTGGGTTAACTCAACAGGACTTAGCCCAGAATCTGGGATATGATAGCCGGCAATAAAAAGTATGCTGCTATCATCATCATCATCATTACCCTCTTATTTTTTTTGCGGTACCTGGGATTGAACCCAGGGGCGTTCTACCTCTATGCTATACCCGCGGCCCTAGTTTTTTATGCTTTATTTTGAAACCGGGTCTCACGGAAGTTGCAGAGGGCCTCACTAGGTAGAGAGAGAGAGAGAGAGAGAGAGAGAGAGAGAGAGAGAGCTGAGGCTGGCCGTGAACCTGAATCCTCCAGTCTCCGCCTCCCAAAGTACTGGGATTACAAGCGTGCGCCACCACGCCCGGCTATTACCCTCTTATTAATTAAATGATCAAGATTTAATTCTATTTCTGATGTCCTCATATCTTAGTATGATTAGCGAGAGCATACTGTCAGTGTTTTTGTTTGAATCTACTCATCTGAAGTTCAGCCTGAGCTGGAACCAAGAGTAGAAAGCCATAGTTCACCATGAACTAGCTTTGCAGTCTTGGGTATGAGATTAACTCTCCAGTTTTCAGTTTCCCCACAAGATAAAATTAGAAAATATTAATTCTGAGACATTGTCAATTATGATGCTAATTTAAGCTGGTATATATGAGTTCTAAGTATGACTGTCTGTAACTACAGCCTGAGCTACATATCTAGGACACTATCATTTCTTCTCTGAATGCTTCTTGGAGCCTCCTGCCTGGTTTCCTTGTTTCCACCTTGGCCCCTCATTAACCCACACTCTACAGAGTAGCTCAAGTGATAATTTGAAAATGGAAATTTTATTATGCCATTTTATAGCGTAGAGCCATCTAAACCCTTGGAATAAAATCCAAATGTCTTTTCATGGTCTTCAGTGCTCGGTTCAACTTAACCTAGAACATTCAGTCATCTTGCCTACAGTTACTTTCACATAATTCCCTGCTCCAATTACATTAATATTCTTCCTCTTATCCAACCAGTCTGGTTTTTTTTCAACTCAAGGCCTTAGAATAATGTACTTTTTACAAGTCAAATGCACTTTTTCTGACCTACTCTTTTTCTGTCCTACTTTTTATCTCTCCTTTTTTTGTTCATGATTTTTGCTTTATTTACTTGTTTTTTTATTTACAGTGGTATAGTATGCTAGAATAAACCTCAAAATACACCTACTCTGTCATTGAACAGGTCATGAGTTTCTTACCCTGTTAAGTCACATGAATTTAAAAGACTCAAGTAAATGATATTGGGATCTTGGCCCCAAAATATGAAGAAAACATATAAGTATAAATAATTTTTAAATATAAATGTAAATATAAATGATGGGTGAGTTTTTACATGTGTTAAACTAGGGGATGACTTACATGATCTAGAGATGTCTTTCCAGGATTAGTAATAGTATCCCATGCATCTCAATTTTTCCTACTGCCTACACACATACAAGTGTGAAGACCAAGTAAGAAACTATTATTTTTTGTACCATCTCTCTAAGTGATATTCTCCTCCTCCATTTAAACAGCTGCCCTCTGCTGCAGTTGGCTATCCCAATTGGTTTGATTATCAGTCTCCTTTTAAGGTTCCTATATAACATTTTAACTTTATGTTTTGGGTTTTTTTTGTTTTTTACTTAGTTTTATTTCTCACCATCTAATTTTTTTTAGTTTTAAGAGAGGAGGAATCATTTTAGTTCAGATATCACTACTCTTCCTACATGTAGAGTGGTTACTGGTGGTAGAAAATGTTGAATAGATATTTGTTGAATAGATGAGTGCAAAAAATAAAGGAAAGACAGATGAGTGGGTAAATAGTGAATAATGAATAAATAAGTGCCTGTACGTGCATATTTTTGCAGTATGGTAATATCCAGAATTAGCATTTCAGTTAGTTCTGGCAAGCTTTTTCCTTCAACCAAAGCACACATTTCTTAGCTATAATGTGACTGGGAGCAGAAAGGGAGTTACAAGTGCATCACATTTTTCCAGAAGGTGGATGTCAACAGTGTCATAATTGTTTATTACTTGAATGGGGATTTTCCAATAAACATCAACATCATGGGGGAAAGAAGGGACCAGTGACCTTACCAGGGCTTGGGATTCATCAAAAACATATCAAATGACTCCAAGTGTTTGGGGCTTAATTTAACACTAAATGCATTTTTCCTGCTATTGTCAACTTTCATTTAAAAATCCATTCCAGGTCAGAAACTTTACAGTGTCCTTTCCTCTCAGTAGACACAGGTTGGTCTTTGTGCTTATAATTGTGGCTGGACTTCTTTGACTGACCTGTTGCTTATCGTGGCCCTCTGTGGTTCACAGTTTTACTAGTAGAGTTAAATCGGTACCTGATTTTGTTGGGTGAAAGACAGATTCCGAAATATGATTGACCTTATGTAACTTTAGCTTGAATAGAAAGCATTATTTGTGCCTTTCAAAAAATTGTCCTATCAGATGGCAAGGACCACTGTCTACATTGAAACTTCTTAATGTCCTGTTTTCTAACAATACCCTTCATGTTTCTAGAGAGGGATTGTATGTCCATTTTTTCTCTTAAATTTTAACTCTAAGCACGTTTATGGATGAGCAACATGAGTAATGTCCCGTTTAATTCTAAGGAAGTCCTAGAAAAACCAAGTATACTTCAAGGCGTGATTCATGTGGCAGTAAGAGGAGAACCATGCAGTTCTGAACTTATGCTGCATGCAAGGTACTTTGCTACATTCCTTGCCTATGCTATAATGTTAAATATTAGAATTTAAGTATCTCATGGATGAGGTGTTGGATGAGTCATTGGATGTAGACATGTTAATCTCAGTTCACAAATGAGAAACTTGAGGGTCACAAGATTAGTGATGTGCTCAAGGTCAAGATCCTGAAAGTTGGGAAGCTTAGTCTTGGATCCAACTAAATTGAAAGCTCAGTCTTTTTTCATGTCACCTAATGATGAAACCTCGAAGGACATTGTGTTTGAAAATATTTGGGGAATGTGCTGTTAAAAGTCACTGCTGACCAGGCATCTAATAACCTGCAAAATATCTCAAGTAGTATATTCAGATGGTAATCTTATGCAGAAATATTTCAATCTTATGTTCTATATGTTGATAATTATTTTACTAATTAGTTACTAACCTCTGAGATATGTCAGACATACTAGTCCCTGCAAATACAGAACTAAATAATACATTGTTCTCATGGTCCTTCCACTTTGCTTTGTTTGTCTCTTTTTTGTGTCTAAAGGTGAATGGAAAATGCTCTTAATGTAACTAATTAAAAGTCTTAAATCATCTGAGTTTTCAGCATCTGTGAAACTAATTTAATCTTTACTGAAATTTGCATACTTACAACTTTTTTAAAAGTAGAATTCTTATTGCTCCCTCCCCCAAATGAGTTGTGTATCATGGTTCTATCTGGGCTTAAAAATTTCTGTTAAAGCACCAGTAAGGATAACTGTATGTATCATGTTAGGTAGACTGAGGAGGCCAGATGCACTATTAGTCACCATTTGGCTTTAAATACAGGTGAATTCTCTTTCTCTTGAGTAAAACAGGTTGGCAGTTTTATAGTTAATAGTGATTTAGTAATTAATATGTGGTTTGATTTGCCTTAGATGGACTTATCTTTAAAGTATAATGGTAATGTGTTCTCATTATATCATTCCCATCTTGGTTAGTATTACTTTTTATGAATATGTTTTACATATCGCCATCTTCTAATAGAAGACCTCTTCTTCTGGCAGATCTTCCATGTAATATCTTGTCCAACACTCACAGAATTCCAGAAAATTAGCAGTGATTATTTCCATTTCATAGATGAGAAACTTAAAGCTTGGAAATGACTGGCAATTCCCCAAGATCTCATGGTTAACACCTAATCTAGAAGCCAGACTGAGTGTACTTTACTCCTGTAGGGTTTTCCTACATTTCCCAATCTTTAAAATTAGATCAGGTCATGTGAGAAAGTTCTGTCCAGTAAGAATACAGGAAAAGGTGAGAGCCATCACTTCCAGCCAGGCAGACTTGGTAATAGAGGAGCACTCTCATGGAACTGCCTGGGTTTTCAGGAGTAAGGCAATTTTGTGTGTCAGTCTGCTGAGATCTCAGTGTTTGTGTGCTGGGTAGTTAGTACTTATACATGCTGACTAGTACAACTACTGAAGTCATCCTTTTTACTGAAATCATTTAGTTAACCTGCCTCCTCTATGGAATGAGAAAATGGCAAGTGGTCTTCAGCTGATTGGGATGCTTTCTGCTGCAGAAATATTTGAGATGTTATTTTATTAGGCCTTGGAATATATTTGCTTTTGTGAGCAAGCAAATTGTGTTTTGGTAAAATCTGTTTTATATAACTCCAGGTGATTTCTTTAACAATGCTTAAAATATTACAGTTTTATTATTATTCTATCTTTCAAGAATATTGGGGGAAAATTCAGTTACACTTTAGTTAGCTACAGAAAAACAATGAGAGAAAGAAGACATTTCTATATAAATGTTTCTTTTTCTGCTCATGCCTTGGTCAAGGGTAGGTCATCTTTAGGTGTTCCATGCTCCATTTCCACTCTCCATCTTCTTTTTTTGTGATGAGGGCAATAGTTCTCTCAAGGAGAAAGAAGATTCAGCTCAGACACTCACATCTTTTACAGGGCATCTTTATTCCTTCAGATACTAGATCAAACCTTTCTGAAACTATATAGATTCTTACAGAGGGACAGGAAAATGGGAAACACAAATTAATTCTTAGGTTTTGGTTATAAGAAATAGGGTAGTAAATTAAAATCGGAATCTAACCAATTAAGAATTAACTCCCTGCCACATATCCACACATATCACCTCTAATTCTATAATCCCTTTGGAGTGTTGTAGTAAATGTTATTTGTCTCATTTTCATCCAAAATCCCAGAGGTATTGACTCGTTTTCTAAGGGGAGTAGAACCAGTAATTGATTTGACAGAAGTGTGAATCAAGTGTAAGAAAATGAGAAATGATGCTGGAAAATTCCGGAACCTTTGATTTCCTGTAGACTGCCTCCCATTGAGCCATGTCCCTGTAAAATGAAACTAGTTGTTCAGAATTTGTTAGTGCTACACCTTAATAAATGTTCCTTTTTTCCCCTACCATGACAAATGTGGGGATTAAATGAGATAACACACACTGTCCAGGAGAATGCCTGGTCCTATGAAGACAGACAACCAGTGATAGTCCTTCTTCTTCACTCCCTCACTCTTTTTATTTCTCTTTTAGCCAGAGCTATAATTCTTTTCTATCATAATTTTCCAATAACATGAAGCCCAATTTCTCCTGTACGTCAGGTATTTAGGGCTATTCATTTTACAGAGTAGTTGGGACATATTATTTTTCTTTAATTTGCTTCCACCTCCATTGTTTTATTTTCTCTTCACAACCACCTTGTGACTAAGTAATTTGCTAATTCTCTTTTATAGGGGAGGGAAAAAGTCTAATGAGTTAAAGTGACTCACTCCAGGTCCTAAAATAAGTGACTAATCTGGGACTAGCATCTGGGTGTTAAGATTTCAGTTCCATTGAATTCTAATGAGTTTACTATATTAAAGCATTCCTTTGCACATATTATCTATTGAAAACACAGTGAGGACCATTTGCATGGGAATGCACAATTACACACAGTCTTGAGATGTGCTTGTGTGATAGTTGTTGCTCCTGGGTATTTCTTCATCACCACAGTCTTCATCATGGATAATATTGTCCCTTTAACCTGGGATCTAGAAAGAATGTGAATGGAACAGATTTGAGCCTGATCTTTAGTGAGAAACCAAACCCAGTTCAAGTTCCTCCATATTGAAGCAGATCTGCCCAGCTGAGTACAAACAAGAGCCACTTGTATATGGATATGTAAGAGTAGCTGTTTTACAACACTGAATTTTAGTTCACACATACACACACACACACACACACATGCATGCACACAAA
>PVJS01059986.1:0-11361 GCA_004027185.1 Glis glis
TACCGGGGATTGAACCCAGGGGCGTTCTACCTCCACGCTACACCCCCGCCCTATTTTTTATACTTTATTTTGAAACCGGGTCTCACGAAGTTGCGGAGGGCCTTACTAAGGAGAGAGAGAGAGAGAGAGAGAGAGAGAGCTGAGGCTGGCCGAGAACCTGGATCCTCCGGTCTCCGCCTCCCAAAGTACTGGGATTACAAGCATGCGCCACCATGCCCCCGGCTGTGGTTTTTCTTTGATAGCATTTCAAGTCTCAGGTATTTTAGGCTGTGAGCTGATGTCTCCTGTCGTTATCAGTACCTGGGTGATATTCTAATGCTCAGGCACTAGTTTATGGCTTCCTTGTGATTTGAAGATGACTTAAGAGATAAGTCCCAGGGAGGCCTGGCTGCTAGCAGTGCAATCAAAAACACCTCTGCTGCCCCTCCCTGAGGCCCCTCCTGTGGTAGAGGTTCTCCTCTAAAGCCATTCTGTGGGAGATGGCATTATCACATAATGGCCAACGTGTTTTTTGCAGGCGGGAGAGGAGGCCTGGAGGAGCGAGGACTCAGGGCAGGACAGCCTTGCTTTCTTAGTGTGGGCTATTAGTGTCCCCTTCTCACTCACAGTCATTATGGGGTAGGCAGTGGTCTAAGGGAAATATGAGAGAGAGGCAGAGCAGAACCCAACAACACTGTCCTTACCTACAGTCAAAGTTGATAACTAAAGTTCTGTCTGGAAATGCTGGGCGTGGTGGCGCACGCTTGTAATCCCAGTACTTTGGGAGGCGGAGACCAGAGGATCCAGGTTCGCAGCCAGCCTCAGCTCTCTCGCTCTCTCTCTCCCTGTCTCTCTCTCTCTCTCTCTCTCTCTCTCTCTCTCTCCTTAGTGAGGCCCTCCACAACTTCGTGAGACCCGGTTTCAAAATAAAGTATAAAAAAAATAGGGCCGGGGGCGTAGCGCGGAGGTAGAATGTCCCTGCGTTCAATCCCCAGCACCGCAAAAAAAATAAAAAATAAAAAAAAATAAAGTTCTGTCTGCCTTTAGTTGACAACTAAAATACTATCATTGTGTACTTCTGTATGTCTCCCAGTCAGAGTTTACGATGGTCATCAGTGTCCCCAGGGTTTCTCAGACGTTTAAGGTGACTACATCCTTTTCTCTTCTGTAGTTTCCCCAGGGCTGCTTCCCCCCAGGAAATCTGTGGCCTTTGCCTGCTCAAAATCTTATCTGTACTGCTGGGGGTATTGGTAAGGGATAGTTCTTGCAAGCTTTTGAGTTTCACTGTGAGAAAATTAATCTTGCAGCAGAGTGCAATAAAAAGAGGAAGGAAACTCAGTTACTAGTCTAGGTAAGCAAAAACAGAGATCTGGATTAGTAGTTTGTATGTTGGAATGAGAAGATTTTTTTTGGTATAAATGATTTGTTAGTTTTTTTCCAAGCTTGAAAACGCTGTTTTATTTTATTTTTCTAGATGCATTTATTCTTAGCAATTTTTTTCTAGTGTGAATTGCAAACTAAGCATTGGGAGACATTCAAGATGTTATAGTGAAAGAGGAAGCCAAACAAGGCCAGATTGGAGAGCAAATTGTTATTATTTAAAACTTACGGACCACCATGAATATGCCAAGCCCTATTTAAGAAAATACAGAGACACCATCCCTTCCATTTAACAGCCAACATTTTCAGGAAATACATACCACATTTCTCTGTGTTCTTTGCTGCACATACTGCCAATATTTAAACTTATTTAGTTTGAGGAATTTCCTCTTCTTAGTTTTCTTTTCCTTAATTGTTTCAGAGCTCTTTTTAAAAAATAGACTATAAACAAATGTTATCATATATACACATATTATTGGCTTGAAAGTCAATAGCTAAAATACTATCTCTACCTTGTAATTTTTCATAATGTAGGACGGATGGAGTATTTGTTATTCCTTTGCAAGTGTTCACTGTTCTTGCCTCTTCATAGGGATGATAACTGGCTGGTCTCCACTTTTTTTATTTTTATTTTTTGTGGTGCTGGGAATCTAACCCAGGGCCTTGCACATGCTAAGCAAGGGCTCTACCACTGAACCATACCCCCAACCCATTTGACTTTATTTTATTTTATATTTTATTTTGAGACAGAGTCTTATTAAGTTGCCTAGGCTGGCCTCAAGCCTGGAATCGCCTCAGCATCCAAAATAGTTGGAATTACAGGCATTGCAACATTACTCCTGACTTGGTCTCCATTTTTATTTCAGGCTAAAATCAAGACAATCAGTTTGAATTGTAACATGCAGGATTTTTTTTTTTTTTTTTTTGCGGTACCAGGGATTGAACCTAGGGGCGTTCTACCTCCACACTACACCCCCGGCCCTATTTTTTATACTTTATTTTGAAACCGGGTCTCATGAAGTTGTGGAGGGCCTCACTAAGTAGAGAGAGAGAGAGAGACAGGGAGAGAGAAAGAGAGAGAGAGCTGAGGCTGGCCTTGAACCCTGATCCTCCGGTCTCCGCCTCCCAAAGTACTGGGATTACAAGCGTGCCCCACCACGCCCGGCGTTACATGCAGGATTTATGTTAACTGCAGACTTATAAAAAAATGTTCAGTCTAAAGACAAACAAAATGTTGACTTTATTTTTTTCTGTTTTTACCTGTCGAGCTACCAAAAAATTATATGTAACTATAATTTGGTGATATTCAGTAAGAAATTCTTACAGAATACTAGTAAGAACATAACTCTTGCTGACCATGAAGCATTCCTATAGACAGCTGCAGCTAGCTGTTCCCCCTCAAGCCCTCTCTAAGATGGGGTTCTCACTGCTATCTTTAGCTCTCCCCCCCTCCATCACTGCTGCTTCCTTCCTGCTTCAGGTCAGGAAGAGAAGATGAGGTGAGGGCAGAGGCGGAGATAAGCAGTTGAGTGCAGTCTAAGGGTTGTGAGTGTGAGCCAGAAGTTCATGCCTGGGGTTTGAATGCTAACTTCGGCTTCTCAGGAGACTGCTCAGGGATGCGCCTTTACTGGGTTGTGAAAATCTGAACAGGATTAGAGGGAAAGGGCAGAATGTGACCCAGGTAGTTACAGAAAGACCGTAAAGGAAGCCAGAAAGTTAAGCTGGGGCTCGCTTCTTATGAGCATCAAAGGAAATCTGGGGATACAGAAACCTGGGAGTGAGAGACAGAAAGACAGAAGAACAATTCTGAATGCAGTAAAATAAACTGCTTTTGTGGTCTGAGTCAACTGCTTAAGAAGCTCGCGGAGACCTCTTCTCTTGCCTCCCAAGTTTCCTTTCACACCACAGAGAACTAACACAGGGGAGAACAGGAAGAGCCAGAGCACAGTCTCCAAGAGCCTCCTCTGTGGGCTTGAGTTTCTTGGTCTCTTGGTTTTGACTAGGGAAGAGTGACTCTGTGGCTCACTCAAGTCCTTTTCTTCCCATGCCATTTTAGGGGAGCCCATTTTCTTCCTTTTTGTGGGGATTCATTCAATGTTTTTTTCCTAGGAACTGTGTGTGTGTGTGTGTGTGTGTGTGTGTGTGTGTGTGTGTGTGTGTGTTAAAGCCCAATCCCAATAGCTAGGGATCACCAGAGACAAATCAGTTATTTCAACAGAGCTAGATTTATTTTATTCTCTCCTTGGTCTTCTCCCTGTTGAGTGGTTGTGTTAAGCCCCCTGTGAATTGTTACCCGACCAGGCCTGTCTGCTGGCTGTGCAGCATGCCAACCACTGAAACAAGACTTTTGCAAAAGAGAGTTTATTCCTGAAGCAGCCAGATATGGAGAAAAAAGAGCAAGTCTCAAGCCTGCCTCACCGGGGTTAGGGTTTAGGGGTATTTATGGGATTAAAAAAAAAAAGTTTAAGGTGATAGGAAGTGAAGGAAAGCAAAGTAATGAGTGGTCTATGCATGTGTAATTCATAGCTCCTCATAGGACGCTGCTCAGGAAATGGTGTTAGCATGACCCAACGGTAGAGAGTTTGTCACCTTCATGTTGAAAAGATCACCCATCAGACACCTGTGCAGGCCCACATGAAGAGTCAGTGGTTGCCGGGCGTGGTGGCGCACGCTTGTAATCCCAGTAATTGGGAGGCTGAGACAGGAGGATCCGGGTTCGTGGCCAGTCTCAGCTATTTAGTGAGGCCCTCTGCAATTTAGTAAGACCCTGTTTCAAAATCAAGAACCAAAAATAGAACTGGGGGTGTAGCTCAGAGGTAGAATGCCCCTGGATTCAATCCCCAGTACCGCCAAAAAAAAGAAAAAAAGAGTCAGTGGTTTCAACAAGAGTTGCCTTCAAGTCCCTGGAAAGTAATCTAGACAACCATTATCATCATGACCCAGGCGTCAGAAGTATTATCTACGGCCAAGCTAGTGGGAGATTAATAATAGATTGCTCAGCTCTGTGACGTCCACAGCTGGTGATTTTTAAAGTCAATTGAAAGCAAATGACGAAAAGCAAATGAAGCTAGGTTTATTCAGAGCCAGGTGGGGTGGCGCATGCCTGTAATCCCACACTACTTGGAAGGCTGAGGTAGGAGGATTACAGGTTCTAGACCAACCAGCCTCAGCAACTTAGCGAGACCCTGTTTCAAAATAAAAAGGTCTGGGAGTGCAGCTCAGAGTTAGAATGCCCTTGGGTTCAATCCCCAGTACCACCACCACACACACACACACACACACACACACACACACACACATGAGGTGTATTCAGGTTTTCCCTTGGTTTCAGTATCAAAGATTCATACAGGATGAACAAGGATCATTTACAAGTATACTAGGAAACTCTATTACGCCAAATGATATCAAAGACAATGCGTGACGAGCATGATGAATAAGGATCATTTTCAAGCGCATTGTTACTTGATGCCCTCACAACAAAGGAAGAATTCCTGTCCTCAAAGAATCCCTGTCCTATCTGAGTAACCACACGTGGAGGCCTGTGGTAGAGGTCAGGTTTATGCCTTCTGCAAATTTCATCGCCTTTAGTTCTTTCAATGAAAGGCTGAAAAATGCAAGCATATAATGAGAGTGCCTTCAAGTAAATATGAGAAAAATGCACTAGCTTGTTTTTCTTTAATTCTTTTTTCTATTATATTTATAAACAGCATAGGAAAAAACATTTGAAAGCTAGACACCAATAAAATTAGACATAAATGTGTGCTTTAGTGGGTTTTCATACCTTCTAATTTTATGTATTCCTTTTCTATTCTTTTTTTTTTGTGTGGTACCGGGGATTGAACCTGCGCAGGGGCATTCTACCTCCGCGCTACACCCCCGGCCCTATTTTTTATACTTTATTTGAAACCGGGTCTCACGAATTTGCGGAGGGCCTCACTAAGTAGAGAGAGAGAGAGAGAGACAGGGAGAGAGCGAGAGAGCTGAGGCTGGCCACGAACCCGGATCCTCCGGTCTCTGCCTCCCAAAGTACTGGGATTACAAGCGTGCGCCACCACGCCCGGCTTCCTTTCTATTCTTGAAAGTCACAAAATTTAAGATCTTTGAGAGCAGCCTTTTTTATGTTTCTTTTCTTGCTGTCTTGATGTTAGTATAAATAGGTAAATTATTTATTCAAATCAAGTTACTGCCGGATGCGGTGGCACACACTTGTAATCCCAGTACTTGGGAGGCTGAGACAGGAGGATCCGGGTTCACGGCCAGCCTCAGCTACTTAGTGAGGCCCTCTGCAACTTAGTGAGACCCTGTTTCAAAATAAAGAATAAGAGCCGGGCGTGGTGGCGCACGCTTGTAATCCCAGTACTTGGGAGGCTGAGACTGGAGGATCGCAGGTTCGCGGCCAGCCTCAGCTACTTAGTGAGGCCTCTGCAACTTAGTGAGACCTTGTTTCAAAATAAAGAATAAAAATAGGGCTGGGGGTGTAGCCTGGAGGTAGAATGCCCCTGGGTTCAATCCCCAGTACCACACACACAAAAAAAATGTTCAAAATAAAGAATAAAAAATAGGGCTGGGGGTATAGCTCAGAGGTAAAATGCCCCTGGGTTCAATCCCCAGTACTGCAAAAAAAAAAAAAAATCAAGTTACTGTACTGCTGCAGATACAGAAAAAAAAAAAAACAGACACAGACCTTATGCTCTTTAAGGAACTCAAAGCCCCCAAAATACCCTTCCCTATTGTGATTTAATACCACCTCTCAAGAAAAGAAGCAAAAAGTTTTATTTTGTGAATATGTATCAAATGTATGACTTCTTATATTTATGGTTTCATTAAACTTAAGTTAGGAGACAGTCTCTAGATTTTTTTATTTTTTTTTTGCGGTACTGGGGATTGAACCCAGGGGCGTTCTACCTCCGCGCTACGCCCCCGGCCCTATTTTTTATACTTTATTTTGAAACCGGGTCTCACAAAGTTGCAGAGGGCCTCACTAAGTAGAGAGAGAGAGAGAGAGAGACAGGGAGAGACAGAGAGAGAGAGAGAGAGATCTGAGGCTGGCTGCGAACCCGGATCCTCCGGTCTCTGCCTCCCAAAGTACTGGGATTACAAGCGTGTGCCACCACGCCCGGCTTCTCTAGATTTTTTGTGCGTGTGTTGTGCTGGGATCGAACCCAAGCCTTGCACCAGAATCAAGAACTTGTATGAACTCTATGGGTGGGAGTTTGTTGTTGGTGCATATATGGGACACCTCTTATTCCTCCCCGGGATCAGCAGCCATGTGCGCGGGTGTAACCTGGCAATGCCTCACTTCAGGGATACTGCACACCTTTTCCTATCCTGTTACTTCTCTATTCTCGATGTGTGGGGCATTGTCAGGAATGCCCTGAGACATTGTGACAGACACACAACCTGGAAGTACAAGAGAATAACACTCTCTGGAGCCATCGTTGACCTGGGAGGTGGGAGGTAGGGTAGGATATAAACATGTATTTCCTTCAACCTTCAGAAGAACAATTCTTAGTTGCATTTTACACAGATCGCCAGAGATCCCAGTTGCCTACAGCAGTGACTAGCTTGATTATACATTTGTGGATTGGCTCTTCCCCCAAGTCCTCACTTCATTTCCTTGGGATACCTTTCCCAAATAAACTGATTACAGGCAAACCCTTGTCTCAGGCTCTGCTTTTGGGAGATCTCAGGCTAAGATAGTGGGTGAGAGCAATAAGTAAAAGAGAAGAACCTAATGTGTCTCTAAGGTTGTTTTAAATAGCTTGGTAGTTAGTGGACTATAGACTGAAAATAGAAGAGTAGAGTGGGGAGATGATGACTTTGTTTTTGTATATGTTACCTTGGAGGAACATGTGGGATAAGTAGATGGATATTAAATAGACAGTTGAGAATTATGACTCTGGAACTCAGGAGCAAGGTCAAGGCTCAGGGAAGATGATGTGTCATTAGCATACCGATGGCAATAAAGCTGAAGTCATGCTTGCAGAGACGTTCACCGTCTCAGAGGATATAGTGAGAGGGGATAGGGTGAGTACTAAGGACAGAACACTGGGGAAGAGCATTATTAAAGCAGATCAAGAAAGAGGAACTCACAAAGGAATGAAAGAAATGGCAAGAGGAAAACCCTGGACTAGTATCCCAGAGAAGAGTTGCTGTTGGATGGAATGACCAGTGGTGTCAAAAACCATGGGAGAGGTCAAATAAAAAATGGGATTATACCTTTAAAAAAACACATTTGATGTTATGGACTGCCAAAGGATGGTCACAGTGGGGGAGGAGTGAATGAAAAAAAGGAATAAGAGCAGTGACTCAAGACTCCTCTTCAGCCGGGCATGGTGGCGCACGCTTGTAATCCCAGTACTTTGGGAGGCAGAGACCGGAGGATCCACGTTCACGGCCAGCCTCAGCTCTCTCGCTCTCTCCCTGTCTCTCTCTCAATCTCTCTCTCTCTCTCTCTCTCTCTATTTAGTGAGTCCCTCCGCAACTTCGTGAGACCTGGTTTCAAAATAAAGTATAAAAAATAGGGCCTGGGGTGTAGCGCGGAGGTAGAACGCCCCTGGGATCAAACCCCGGTACCGCAAAAAAAAAAAAAAAAAGACTACTCTTCAAAGGGGCTAAGCTGTGAATGAAATGAGAAAGATACCGAATTACTAGAATGACTAAGAAGATAAGAGGGGTTATTTAATTATTTGTTTAATGTGGAAGCAATTTAAAGACATTTATATGCTCAGATTTGGATCATAATAATATAGAATTTACATTCAGGAGAATGAACAAGATCTATTGCTATTTTATTACTTATAGGACTTAATCTATACCGGGCAAAGTCATATGTGAAATTTTGCCATTATGGTATTTTTATTATCGAACACTAATCTAGAACACCTCTTTCTACTTCATACTTGTGGAGAGTGCCTTTGGACATGCCCTTTTGAATTGTGAATTGCTTGACATAAGTGCTGCCATTTTAAGGCTAATGTGTGTGGGTAAAAAGTAAAACACCCAAAATGACAGCCCAGGAACTTCCCATGTCTGGCTTGAGTGATATGTTCACCGCTTTCCCCCGGCTGATGCAACCCTAGCACTGGATGTAACTGCGCATGCCCAGCCTCAGCTGAAGGAGCATATGCCCACCAAAGATAAGACCCCCTCAAACAGTATATAAGGCCCAAGAGAGTTATGCCCAGTGAGCCTCCAGCTCCAAGTCAAGTGAGTTGCCAGACTCCCTGTCACGGTGCTCCACGACTGCTGGTGTGTCTCCCACCAACGGCGACCCCAAGAACCTGGAGAAGAAAATGCGTTCTGGTAAGCTCCCCTACTGAATCTCGGCTGCGCAGAGTTAGGGCTCCCATACCTAGTGTGAAGTATGAGAATAAATTGGTATAAACTCCAATCAGGAGCCTGAATCTAAATTCCGCCATTCTATAACTCTCCAACTCTTCCTAGCGGTTGGGGCTCACTCAGAACAATACTAAAGCAACATTTCATTTCTCTCTGGTTACTGGTTAACATGTTTTCCTTTAAACACGTTGTCTAAGGCCGGGCGTGGTGGTGCACGCTTGTAATCCCAGTACTTTGGGAGGCAGAGACCGGAGGATCCGGGTTCGCGGCCAGCCTCATCTTTCTCTCTCTGTCTGTCTCTCTCTCTACTTAGTGAGGCCCTCCGCAACTTCATGAGACCCGGTTTCAAAATAAAGTATAAAAAATAGGGCCTGGGGTGTAGCACGGAGGTAGAACGCCCCTGGGTTCAATCCCCGGTACCGCAAAAAAAAAAAAACCAAAACACGTTGTCTAGCAGTTACCAACACTCTTTGCTCGCTAGACACTCTCTTTCCCCATGTGGAGCCTCACCTCTTTCTCTTAGGCCTTATGTTTACTTCCGGGGGAGGCTGAATGATCCACACATCTGTCAACTACTCTACTCCAGAGGGCTTCTCAGCATTTGGAGCTTCAACTTCTCACCCTCCAAACACTGAAGGAGCCTAACATATGATAGACACTTAATATTTTGAAAGATGAATGAATGTAACTAGAAGTAATTGAGAAAGTTGCAAAAGAGAGGGACAATTTTCTAATATGACCTGCAGATTCACTTCTCTGCCCAATATTGGAGATTTTTGTTAGCTATTATGGTTACAGATTTCATTCTCCCTAGATAGTTTCCACAATCTGAAAACACTAAATAATGATTGCAAACACTCCACAGCAGAGGGAAAAAAGGAAGCAAAATATTTGTTGCATCATCTGACTTTATCTTTGTGACATTTTCTTGCTGGCAGTTAAGATAAGATTTAAGTATTGTGCATTCGTGATTCTGATTTTAAGTTCCGTTTTGCATGGTACTAGGAAGAGTAGATTTTTAATAAGTCTTCCTATCTTCAGGGTTTTAAAGTTTGCTTTCTTTGTGAGTAATAAATATTCCAAAGCATATCTATTAGTCAGTAAAATTATGTAGGAGCTATGTGAAGAAGTGGTTGTAAGTTGCCATAGTGATACCAACCCTAATAGCCTTGTAAAAATTCTTTATATTGAAAAATCTTTACCAGTCATATTTTTGAGTATAGAATTTTGCTAGTCTGTCTGATTTTCTGAGTGGTAAGTGGAAGATGCTTTTGACTTAGAATAATGGACTGTGTTTAATTCTGTTGTCCTTACTGTGGGATGCGATGATATATATGACCTTGTTGGGTGAATGATAAAGGAACGTGATATTATCAAGTGTTAGCATTATTATCAGGTCTTTGAAAATGGGCACATCATCTCAGAAGTTAACAAATACTGGAAATAATATCATTTTCTGAGTTAGATAGATATGGATAGGATTATTGACTCTCTACTCTAATTGCTTAACTTCTCTCAGTCTCAGTCCACTGTATAGAGAAAAATTTCTACATAATAATAAATACCCTCCAGAGCCAGGCGTGGTGGCACACGCTTGTAATCCCAGTACCCGGGAGGCTGAGACAGGAGGATCCAGGTTCGCAGCCAGCCTCAGCTACTTAGTGAGCCCTTCTGCAACTTAGTGACACCCTGTTTCAAAATAAAGAATAGAAAATAGGGCTGGGGGCATAGCTCGGAGGTAGAATGCCCCTGAGTTCACTCCCCAGTACCGAAAATAAATAAATAAATAAATAAATAAATAAATAAGTAAATAAATAAATATCCTCCAGTATAGTGAGGATTGAATGAAATATTGGGTCTGTCAAATAGTAGATGCTCAATAAATGTTAGTTTTCTTCTCTGTTTCTGTCTTTATAAAATTATGCTTGTTAATGTCTTGATTAGTTTTTTTTTTACCTTAGACTTCAAAAAATCATTTCAAGAAAACAATCTTTTAAATTTAAAACTCCTGGAAAATTGGAATTATGATGAAGCACATTACTGATCAATAATTATAGTCGAGTACAGTTGAAAGACTATCCCATGTGTAATCAGAAAAACCGAGATTCTAGTTCTGGTCTCAGCCATTCCTATCTCTATCACTCCAGATGATCTGTGGCAACTCATACAACATCAGGCGAGGAAATGGGCTTGTGCCAACTCGTGAGCAACTGTTGGCAGGAAGACAAGAAGCAAGAGAGGGGAAGGAATGTTTAATAGTAACACAGTCAACAGGGAATTTGTTTCCAGCTTTCACTCCAAGTAGAAAGCAACTCCCTTAAAATAGGTTTAAAACCACACAGACCTATAGTCACAGCATGCAAAACGATGATTCTGCAGAAAGGGTGCCATGACTCTGGCTCCTGCAGACACAGTGACAGCACTCAGCAGTTTAACGCCATGGCTAGGATTTTGCAGCTGGTAATGAACAAAATCTCTAGTCAGCTGATAAAAACTTAGTCTTAAAAGAATACATGTAGCCGGGCGTGGTGGCGCACCTTGTAATCCCAGTACTTTGGGAGGCAGAGACTGGAGGATCCGGGTTCGCGGCCAGCCTCAGCTGTCTCTCTCTCTCTCTCTCTCTCTTCCTGTCTCTCTCTCTCTCTCTCTCTCTCTCTCTCT
>PVJS01059987.1:0-11360 GCA_004027185.1 Glis glis
AGAGAGAGAGAGAGAGAGAGAGAGAGACAAGGAGAGAGAGAGAGAGAGAGAGAGAGAGCGAGAGCTGAGGCTGGCCGCGAACCCGGATCTTCCGGTCTCCGCCTCCCAAAGTACTGGGATTACAAGCGTGCGCCACCATGCCCGGCAGGACAAATATTTTTTAACTTTCTTTCATATTAGATATAATATTATTTTACATTCTCTCAAAATATAATTTAAAAGATAGGACAAGCTGGGATGGTGGCACAAGCCTGTAAATCCCAGTACTTGGGAGGCTGAGACAGGAGAATCACATGTTTGAAGCCAGCGTTGGTAACTTAGCAAGATCCTCAGCAACTTAGCAAGACCCTGTTTCAAAATAAAAATAAAAAGGGTTGGGGGTGTAGCTTGGAGGTAGAATGCCCCTGGTTTCAACCCCCAGCAGCCCCCGCCCCCCAAAAAGGATATAGGACAAACTATAGTGTTTTTTGTTGTAGGGACTTGTATGTTGCTTGGTCCCCAAGTAGAACCCATCTCTCCCTTGAAGCTTGGTAACTGGTCAAAGCGACTCAAAAGTTAGACCTCTGAAGCTTTTCTTGAAATTCAGTTTCAACCTCTTCCTCTAGCTAGATTCCTCTGTCTGTAGGAAGAGGTTTAGGGATGGGTATAAGACTCAAGTCGTCCAATGAGTTGTATCAGAACTTTTTCTCCCACAGATATCAGGAAAGAGATACTTCCTTTTGTTTAGGATCCCTCGCTGAAACATGGCTTTATGCCTGGAAATATGAGCAGCCATTTCTGCTACCGTATGGGATAATTTTGTGAAACAAACCAACAGAGGAGAAGACGGAACTGAAATACAGGGCGGGGGGAGAGACTTTCTTGATCCAGGCATGCCTGAAGCCAATCCTGGCCTCATATATACCAGTTACAGAAGCCAGTAGCCTGTTTGTCTTCAAGTTGTCTTAGCTGAGTGCCTGTCATGTGAGTATATCCCTTGCTTGCATTATCCCATGATCCATTAACCTCAGAAAGGTTAAATGCTTTGCTGAAGCTAACAGCTGGGGCGTGGTGTGACCTGGGGCTGGGCTGGGCTGTTCTGACTCTGCAGCTCATGCTGTTTCTATAGCCAGATATTGACTCAGTGAACATAGCTTGTTGAGCTGGTCAACCCAGCCCCCAGTAGCTGCAAGAGGGCACGCGTTGGCCTCTTGTCTCACTGGTCTATGAACAGGCCAATGACACTAGACACTTGAGGCTGGTGCACTGAGGCTCACACAGGCTAAACCGGTCTTTGGACCCCACAGCAACCATGCTCTGGGACCCCTATTCATTGAATCCCCATTCATTGAAGACCCCCATTCATTCTTGGACCCCCATTCATTGAAGACCCCCATTCATTCTTGGACCCCCATTCATTGAAGACCTCCCAATTTGCAGAATCCACTAACTGGGCTGGATTCAAACCCAGGCAGCCAGGCTGCTTCTGGGAAGATGTATTCAGCTAGGAGACTTCCCATCTCCACTTCCCAAATCTTAGGGAAAAAAAAGAGCAGAAGATATTCGAATAGAAGATAACAGTGTTTTTAATATTTAAGTAACAAAACATGCAGGTCAATACTCAATGCATACACAATAAGACAGAGCAACAACAAAAGATTATAAGGCACAATCTACCTACAAAGGCTTTCAAACAAGGGTTGGATAGAGAATGTGTTGAACCTCACCGGCTCAGACCTGACCAGGGACTTTCTGGTGGCAGGGGAAAGCCCTTGTGTCCATGTCCTTCATCTCAAAGGGGTGACCTTCAGTTTAGATCCTGAGAACCTTCAGAGTCTCCATGCCCTAGGTTGCTCATTTCCCCTCCTTCCCTCCCTCTCAAATTGGTTTATCTGCTCATCCTTTACCCCTTCTCAAGCAGCGAGTTCCATGAATGCTGTCTCCAATTTGGCCTAAAACCCAGATAACAGCCCACTAGTCAGAGTCTTCCTACACCACTGCTGCTCTCTGTTCTAGTGGTTTTTAGAGAGCGCCCTGACCTCCATTTCCCAGGGAGCCTGTCCTGGCTCTGGTGCCGGGATGGAATTCTGGTGTCCTGCAAGAAAGAACGGAAGTTTTCTGCTCAAAAGGGCAGTGGTGCAAGTACAGGGAAGAGGTGTGGCTACACGTCTGATATTCCAATCATTCCATGTGGATTTAGTGAAGGGAACAGCTCTCAGAGTAATGAAACTGACAACGCTGCCAAACTCCTGTCAAGTGGCAGTGGTCGGTGGCCATGCCGGCGTGGGCACAAAACATTAATTCAGGCTTACCATATACTTTTTATTTATTTTTCTTTTTTTTTTTGAGGTACTGGGGATTGAACCCAGGTGCATTCTACCTCTGAGCCATACCTCCAGCCCTATTTTTTCTTTATTTTGAAACAGGGTCTCACTAGTTGCGGAGGGCCTCACTAAGTAGCTGAGGCTGGCAGAGAACCTGCTATTCTCCTGTCTCAGCCTCCCAAGGACTGGGATTACAAGCGTGCGCCACCACACCCGGCTTCACCATATACATTTTAAAGAACTTGTTTTAACTCACTTCCAAGGAATTGCTGTGTTCCGTTTTTTGTTTTTCACATGGGTAGCACTTACTATCACGTATATTCAGAGTCATGGAGATCTCAAAATAGCAAAAGGAAAGAATTAGGGTGGATGAGCTTTTCATGGAATTTGGGCTTACATATGACTTGACAAAGTACAATATAGAAAATGTCAAAGAATATTTTTTTCATTTTCTTCTTATCTATGTGCAAGGGTGAGCCTAATTCACAGAGAGAGTGGATCATTTTGCTATTACATTATTTATTCTCACAATACTTAGAACTTAAGATTTCAAAATATCATATTCTCATTCCCCTAGGGATAATTTCTGACTTGCCACAGAAAGAAGACCTCCAGTGGAGAGCTCAGGAAATCTCTGGGATGGTCTTTCTGGAAATTGTAGGTGTGAACAGAAGCAAACATTCTTGGTTGCCTCAAGCAGAAATTCATTTTGGTCCAGTATTAAGATCACAGTGTAAGAAAACTCTCAAACTAGATCATGGGCTAGAGAGATTACAAAGGCTTTCCTCTATTCTTTCTTCTCCAATTAATGTTCATTACTTGTGAAGTTGGCAATGGACAAGGCAAAAATTGAATAGCAGAAAACAATGTCTTTGGATCTACTCTCTTATTTTCCTTCTAAAATTTTCATCGGGGACAAGCTGGGAAATAGATCATCAATGGGTTTACTGAACAGAAGGAGCAGGGCTACTCGGTCTAAGTCATCAAGGTGTCAGATAGGGAGTCAAACCACATTCTATCACCAGGATAACAAGGTTATATTAAAAAATAGAGGATTGGAAAATGTGAGCTATATAACCCCTAATTTATAAATGATAAATCAGCTGTTTGGCAATGGAATATTTAGAGACAGAAACACGTAGTCAACACCATCACTACAGATGGAATCAAGCCTTTACCAACTTCTAACTCGGAGTCAAAAGCAATAAGGAATCAAGGTGGAATCTCCTTGTTTTGGGGTGAGCTCTCTTGGGGGAGGGTTTCTTCTGTCCACGCCGAAGGGTCTTGGAGCGTTACACGTAGTCGTACTTGGAAGGATGAGATTGTGCATCATCCTCTGTGCGGGCGCCCCCATCGTATATCTTCTTATTTTTGGTGTTGGACCCAAAACCGGTGCTGGCCTTGAAGCCTGGCTTGTAACCAACACTGTGACCCGAGGCATGATAAGACACAGCTTTGTAGCTGAAAGAAAAAAAAATCCATGACCACAGATGTCTTTAGTAGGAGGACCAACCTCCCCTTTTACCCTGGATGTCTCAGCATTAGCTACCACTGATAAGTCTAGTGTCCTCAGAAACCATTAGTCTAGGGCCAACTAAGATGCTTGGTTACCTTGCTCTTTGAGACATTAGTATTTTTGCTTCTACAGTGGGATTGCTTGCTTTTGTATTAGAGCCTCATGGAGCTAATAGTTAGTGACTGGTAAGTTCTCTCTGTTAATCAATGAAAATGAAGGTGGACCAAAAACGATGTCCAGGAGAACATTGTTTTGCCAAAGAATCATAGAATTTGTGAGCCAGAAGGTACTTATGTGCAACCCATCTCTTCTAATTTGCTTGTTTCATGGGATAAGGTAACCCAGGCTGCTGTGGTTTGAAAACGTACCCTCCAAAATTCCCACTGAAACTCAGTCAACATTGTGGGGGTATTAAGAGGTGGGGTCTTCTGGGAAGTGATTAAGTCATGAGGGATTAGTGCCTCATAAAAGAGATCAAGGTTGAGGGAGCTCTCTCTTGCCCTCATATCTCTTCTTCCATGTGAGGTCATAGTATTCCTGCCCTTGAAGAATGAAGGCACCATCTTGGAAGTGGAGACTGGGCCCTAACCAGACACCAGACCTGCTGGTGCCTTGAACTTGGACTTCCCAGCCTCCAGACCATGAGAAATGAATTTTTATTATTTATAAACTAACCATCCTGCAGTATTTTGTTATAGCAGCCTAAATGGACTAAGACAGAGGCCCAGAGAGGACAGAGGACCTGCGGGAGGTTGCAGGCCTCGTTAGCAGTAGAACCACATTGGGATCGGGGCCCACCAGCTCCAGGTCCTCTGTGGAGTGATAGCAGGGCTGCTCAACAGCAGTGCTATTGACATTTTGGAATTAGATATTCTCAGTTGTGAGGGACCGTCCTAGGTAGGATGTCTACCCTGGCCGATGCCCACGACAATCCAGTCTCACTTCTCCCTGCCTCTCACCAAAGTGTCTTCATATGTTGCCAAGTCTCCTGGCAGTGGTGGTGGTACAAAGTCTCTCCCAGCGGAGGACTACTGAGTTCCAGAATGCTGGAGCTAGAAGGAACCTAGAGGGATTTTTCCCCCCTTCAAAGAGTATCACTTCTACATTTTCCCAGATTGCAATCTCTCTGTCCTTTTCTTTTGGAACAGAACATAAAAGAGAAAGGTCAATGGACCGTTAGTCGATCAAGTTTATCCAAATACCTGGACTATAAGTGACACATTAAAATGGACTGTGAACAAAGGAAGTGTCTTACTGCATTGGGATGGGAAGACTCACTTGGTCTCATCAGGGGCCAGGCCCCGGCAGGCGATGCACATCATCACGCCCCCGATCAGTGTGAGGCCACCAGCGACCCAGCCCACGAACAGAGCCGAACCAAAGGTGTACCTGGGCGGGGAGATGTAGCTGTGAACAAGCTGACTCGGCTCTCCAGGCCCCGCCCACTGCTCCTGGCCACGCCCCTCCGCTCTGACTCCCATTTTGGGATTCCCCCTGCTTTTTCTACTGTCAAAAAAGAGAGACTAGAAGGTTTGGCAAGAGGAGTTTGGAAGATGTAGAATCAGCCTCGAGTTATTATTTCTAAAGGAATTATGGTTCTTTGCATTCTCACGGCGGGCCAGGAAGTAGTCATCTTACCTTATCTCAGGTAACCCTTGCATTATGGTGTGAATGTTGACTGTCCCCCAAGGGCTCATCTACTAAAGTCTGACCCATTTTCTTGATTCTAATATATGGGGAGAAACCCCGTGAGCGTGGTGGTCGATGGCCCTGGAGTTGGACCATTTGAGAGGAGTAGAGACTGTGGTGAACTTGAGAATGTGATTCCTAACTAGAGGGACAGCTGCCTTTCAGCTGCAGAGATGGCTGCCTGTGAGACCGAGAGCCCAGCGCTGCCAGATACTCAGATTTTTTAAAGAAGAAAACCTGGAAAAGCAGACATGTGCGTGTGTGCACGCCTGCACATGCGTGTCATGAAATTGTTTTGTATGGGCACTAATGGTGCTTCTTCCCTTTGCCATTTCTGAGTGTCTCTTTGCAGCTTGGGTGTTCTTTTGCCTTTAACTGCTGGTCCCTGTGACTCTCCTGGACTTCTGGCTTTGGTTCAGCTCCTGGAGCTACTCTGTGCATGCGCACAGAGAGTGCGGGCCAGGAACCATGAACGCCCAGCTCTTTAGTTTGGAGTGCAGGCTAGCCTGAGATGGAATTCACACCTCGCAGCTCCCCTGAGGCCCAGGCCGACTCTGAGACCCGCCTGAAATCCCACTCATGCTGGCGTCCCTGCTTCCCCCACTTCCTAACCAGTCTCCCCTTCCTTCATAAACACTGGCACACAGCCGGGTGTGGTGGCCCTCCCCTGTAATCCCAGTACTTGGGAGGCTGAGATAGGAGGATGGCAGGTTTGTGGCCAGCCTCAGCAACTTAGCAAGACCCTCAGCAATTTAGCAAAACCTTGTTTCAAAATAAAAAATCAAAATAGGGCTGGGGATGTAGCTCAAAGAACACCTCTGGGTTCAATTTCTAGTACCCAAAGAAACAAATGTTCTTTCCTCCTTTAGGCACCAAATTATAGTAGGATCTCATGTCCCTTGCTGGACTACAGCTTCCAAAAGAGTGGGGACCTTGTCCGCATGCATCTCCAGCACTCGGGACATTTCTGGGTCCACAGCAGGTGCTCAGCACATTTGCAGAATGAATGAATGAATGAATGAATGAATGAGTGAATGAGAGAAAGAGGCAGCTGTGCAAGGAAGAAGCAGCACTTTCCCCGCCTGCGCTGCGCCTTGCTCATTTCTATTCCAGCGTTTGCTTGCTGCTGGTCAGGTTCTCATTAAGGACTGTAGATGTGAGTTGATGTTCATTTACATGCCCGGGTTAATAGTGCCCGTTTCATTGCCACCACAATGGGGCCCGTGTAAGTGTCTTAGATAAATACTGTGAGCTGTCACTGTATTTCAATGCAAATGTCGGATCAGCCTCAAGTCATATCACCAAGGATATTTCACCCAAATGAAGTTTATGAATTTACAGATCGCTGTTGATTTATGATATGGCATGGTTGCCGCTGATAAATTTTTGCTATTTCTGGCACTGACAGTCCTATTAGGCCCATGTGTTTAATCAGATTCTTACGACAATGTTCGCCATGGAATAGTGAGACCCAGATTAGGAAGTTACCTGGTCTGAACGGTCTGTACCATGCCGCCCAGGCCGCTGTACATGTTAGCGGAAGACATCCAGAAGTTAGTAACCAGCATATTGGCAAACACGGACACTCCAATAATTGCACAAATACCTGTGGGCAAAGAACAAGAGAGCTCCAGGGTCTGCTGTAAGGGATCATAATGTTTCTGAGGTAGTTTATGCTTAAATGCTTTTAGATGAGCAGGCTGCAGAATATCCCACTCTGTGACAGAATGGTCAAGGCAGCTGCTGATTATTGAATTCCCACTATGTGCTAGACAATGGGCAAGGTGCTTATCTCTTATCTCACTCATTCTGGAAGGATTTGGGTGTGTGTAGAAAGATTTTCCATGCGTCTTGAAGTCTGGTCATTTTTTTTTATGATACCGGGGATTGGACCCAGAGGCACTGTATCTCCGAGCTATACCTCCAGCCTTTAACTTTTTTTTTTAATTTTTGAAACAGGGTTTTGCTAAGAGTCTCGCTAAGGTGCTGAGGCTGTCCTCGAACCTGCGATCCTCCTGTCTCAGCCTCCCAAGGACTGGGATTACAAGCATGAGCCACCATGCCTCGCAAGATTAATAATTTGATGACATTATCACTTCTTGGCCTTTTGGCTAGGATCAAGTGTAGGATCTGTTCTTATCAGTTGGATAATTTGATGACATTAGTGGGAGCTAGTGGAAACCTTAGGAAGTAGGTCACTGGGGACCTGCCCTGGAAGGGTACATCTTGAGCCCCGCCCCTTTCTCTCTCTCTCTGCTTCCTGGCTGTCATGAAATGAAGAACTCTGCTCTGCCCCGCCCTTCCGCCATGATGTTCTGTCTTATCTCAGGCCCAGAGCCATGCAGCCAGCTCACCGTGGTCTGAAACTGTGAGCCATCATAAACCTTTCCTCTTCTAAGTTGTTTCTCTCAGGTTATCTGTCATGGCAACGAAAAGCTGACTAAGGCAGGCCCCTGAGCACTCATGACGATTCTGTAGAGCTTTCAGGAGGCCTCAGCGCTCAGTGACGAGGATGGAGGAACCCCCGTGAACAGTACGGAGGAACCACATTTCCTCTCCCGGAACGATTTTGCTTTCACGTTCCCACCGGCACCTTTGAGAGTGGGAATCCATGCTTACCTGAGATAATGAACACGATCCCAGACGTCAGCGTCATCTTGGCCTTGGCAGAGTCGTCTGTGCTGCCAATGCGGATGCATTTCAGGGCAAAGATGGACACTAGGAGGCCGAGGACGCCCAGGACGATGCCCACGATCATTAGGGCTCGCACGGCCTGCAGCATGGCTGTGGGGCAAGGGGAAAGACACGAGCGGACAAATGAGATCACCCGACACAACTGATCAGGCTCTAGGTTAATAAAGTATGGCGACTGCGATGGCCAGCGCCTCAGGGAAACAGCAAGTCCACGAACTGTGAACCTCGTCATTGTCGAAAGACGTGGACTCGTGGGAAAGGCGAGGTGCATCACTTATCATCCTTTGATGAAGGAGGCGCGCACAGATGTCTACTGAATGAGAAATTCATGGATGGTTGGAATTGGGAGGACCCTGGGAATTCAGCTATATTAGTTTTCTCATTTTCAAACTTGATACTCTGGAGTCCCAAAAGGGAAAACAATTTGTCTAAAGTACCAGTCAAATTATTGATCGTGCCGGGTATGGTGGCACACGCTTGTAATCCCAGTACTTGGGAGGCCGAGACAGGAGGATCGCAGGTTCTCTACCAGCCTCAGCTACTTAGTGAGGTCCTCCACAACTTAGTGAGACCCTGTTTCAAAATAAAAAATAAAAAATAGGGCTGGGGGTGTAGCTTGGAGGTAGAATGTCTCTGAGTTCAATCCCCAGTATCGCAAAAAAAAAAAAAAAAAAGGGAGAGGTGAATCATGTAGAATTTGCTAAGTGGGTTTTTTTGCAGTGTAGATGCCCTGGCAGCCTTCTCAACAGGGGTCTCCCTGGGGACTCCATCCTATGCCGTGGGTCTCGCTCCATTTTACTCTGATTCTCTTTTCCCTAAGAAACTTCTGATCTTGACTTTGCTTCTCTGCTGGGAGGAGTATTCTACGGGGAGCCATGGCGAGGCGTGGTCCTGCTAGCAACTGCATCCACAGGATGCAGTGTTGGTGTGTGGTGTGGACCCCAGATGTGGTTGTTCCTGGGAGAACGGATAACGGTGGCCTCTTGGGACTGCAGCTGAGTTCTGACGCTAGAGCACGGGCGACTCCAGCGTGGCACAGGGAACCCCCGAGCGCCTTCGAGGGGCCCTATGATCTACCACTAGCATAGAAGGGCTCTAGCGTGTCACCTCTGTCCTTCAAAGCCTTGCTCAGTGGCTTCGCTGGGCCCGCAGGATGCTGGGAACAAACACCCTGTTCCTTTCCTCATTAATAAATACGAGCACACGGTCTCCACTTGTGTATGCGTTTCTATCTTTGTGTATTCAAGCCAGCGCACGCGGGTGCACTCTCGTAGTCATAAATTAAGATACTCACACTCCTCCATGAATTCATTTATTCATTCATCAAGTGTTTTAAAGCTGAAATCCTCTGCGATACCTTTTGCCAGATGCCGTAGGAGGTATAAACTTTCATGAGAAATAATCTCTGCCTTCGAGCCTTTTACAACCTGAGAAGATTATGTTTTTACCATAAGTCCTAACTCCAAACTTCTTCTCACCTTGAGGGCACCTTGGCTGAGTAAACACAAAAGGACAACTTTGTGACAGTAGCCCGTGGTGGTGTGGTCTAGTTTGCTTCAACACACTCAGTTAAAGGGCACGCCAACCCTGGGATTCAGGACAGCGATATAGAGGACATTGGTGGGGAAGCCCCGCCTTCGGGAAATATCCTCAGAGCTATGCTGGTTTGGGCTATTACACTCAGAAAGCTGGACACTGGAGAAAAAGAAAGAACTTAGACATTCCCTCCATCTTGTTTCCATGGGCCTCTTACAAACTTCAAAACTACCCAGGGAATTCTTAGGGATTTTAAAACAGTTCTAGTTATGATTTTTGTTTTTGTGGTGCTGGGGGGATTGAGCCCAGGACCATTCTATCTCAGAGCTAAACCCCCAGCCCTATTTTTTAAATTTTTATTTTGAAACAGGGTCTTGCTAAGTTGTGGAGGGCCTCGCTAAGTTGCTGAGGCTGGCCACGAACCTGCGATCCTCCTGTCCCAGCCTCCCAAGTACTAAGATTACAGGCATGTACCACTGCACCCAGCTATGATTTTATTTTTGTACTGGGGATTGAACCCAGAGGCATTCTACCTCCAAACTATGCCCCCAGCCTGATTTTATTTCTTTATTTGGAAACAGGGTCTCACTCAGGGTTCTGAGAGCCTCACTAAGTCACTGAGGCTGGCTTCAAACCTGCAATCCTCCTGTCTCAGCCTCTCAAGCACTGGGATTACAAGTGTGTGCCACCACGTCCAGATTTATGATTTTTTTTTAAGCCTGAAGCTATTCAGGGAACAAAATAATTCATTCCTTTTGAGAAGCACTTGGCGACCCATCTGGGTCGAATAAAACAACTGAAAGCAAGCGAACAAATAAGCAAGCAAGCAACAAAAAGAAAAAAAAATTAACCAAAGAGATGAAGAGTATCCCGTTCTCATTCTATGAAAAATTACACTTATCTCCACTCTCATCAACGGTGGGTCACTGACTCTTTGTTGACTGAGTGGTTTTTATATATTTTCTTGCAAACATCTCACACGTATGCCGTGGCTGCGGCGGAGGTAGGTGGCCTTCCTGCTTCTTGACACTGTTGGATGTGAAGCCATGGGGATGCTGGCAGGTGGGAGGTAGAGGTACAGGGCCGCTGGGGACTGGAGCCCTGGCTTTGTTATGCCCAGACCCTCTGTCCCGGAGAGACCAACAGGAGACCAAGCTGTATGCAACCTTGGAAGAGCCGTTTATTCAAGCTTAAGCTTGGGTGCCCGACATAAACTGACACAGCAGTTCAGTACGGGGACCCCGAGCACGTTTTTCCTTCAGTTTTTATATATTTTAGACAAAGAGCCTCAGTTTCCCTCTGCTAATTGGGCAGTTCCACATGGGTTTGCCTGACCTTTACCAGGATTGGTTTTAGATACAGATGTTCATTACAGATTGGTTAGCAGCTAGCGTTGTCCTTGCACATTTTACATTGGGAGATGTTTTCCCTAACTTTCTAGACTGTTACAGTAATAGTAACCACAATAACCATTAATTTATAGAAGGCCATCTTTTTTTTTTTTTGCGGTACCGGGGATTGAACGCAGGGGCGTTCTACCTCCACGCTACACCCCCGGTCCTATTTTTTTATGCTTTATTTTTGAAACTGGGTCTCACGAAGTTGCGGAGGGCCTCACTAGG
>PVJS01059988.1:0-11360 GCA_004027185.1 Glis glis
AGCTGAATTTACCTCTCTCGCCTGTGCTTTCTATCTTCATTAGGTAGCCATTTTGTTGTTGTATCTTATTTTTATGGATTTGGCTCTTAGCTTTCATTTAGATTTCATTCACCCTAGAGTTATTACCCAACAAATGACCTTGTAATGAAGTTTACTATCTCAATCAAACAGTTGTTCTTGGCCACAGGGATTTAATTTCTCCCACTACACCTCCCATGTTTTTCATTGTCCATGCTCTCTTCCATACACTCTGTTTCTAGATGATCAGATTTAAGATTAGAATCTCAGCCAGGCAGGCGTGGTGGAACATGCCTGTAATCTCAGTACTTAGGAGGCTGAGATAGGAGGATCACAGGTTCAAGGCCAGCCTCAGCAACTTACTGAGAACTTGTTTCAAAATAAAATAGGGCTGGATGTTTAGCTCAGAAGTAGAATGCCTCTGGGTTCAATCCCCAGTACCACAAAAGAAAAAGATTAAAATCTCTACTTCCTTAATTTATAAGATACAACTTTGGAGTCAGGCATGGTGGCACACGCCTATAATCCCAGTACTTGGAAGGCTGAGACAGGAGGATCGTAGGTTCGAGGACAGCCTCAGCAAGTAGTGAGCCTCTCATCACTAGCGAGACCCTGTTTCCAAATAAGAAATAAAATTGGGCTGGAGGTGTAACTGGAAGGTAGAATGCCTCTGGGTTCAATCCCCAGTACTACAAAAAAAGATGCAATTTTGGGTAAAAGATATGCTAATAGTATAGGTACACATTACCTAATAGTGGGTGTTTTAGCTTTGTATCACTGTGATCAAAAAAGCCTGACAAGAACAACTTAGAGGAGAAAAAGTTTAGTTTGGCTCACGGTTTCAGAGGTCTCAGTCCATGGGCAGCTAGCTTCACTCCTCTGGGCCTGAGGTGGGCAGAAGTTCATGGCAGAAAGGCATGGTGGAGGAAAACTGCTCAGCTCATGGCAACCAAGAGAGAGAGAAAGAGGGGGAAGCAAGGGAGGGAAGGAGAGATAAAGGATTGAAGGAAGGAAGGAAGGAAGGAAGGAAGGAAGGAAGGGGAAGAGGGCCAGGGACAAGATAAACCCGGGGCATGCCCTCAGTGACCTACTTTCTCCAACTACATTCCACCTCCCAGTAGTACATTCTATTCTCTCAGTAGTACATGGATTAATGATGAAGTCAGAACCCTCATGATCCAGTCATTTAAAGTCCCACCTCTGAACACTGGTGCATTGGGGATCAGGCTTTCAACACATGAGCTTTGGGGGATATTTCAGATCTAAACCATAACAGTGTGACTGTTATCATTCAGAAATCATAACACAGTTTAATAAAGAATTTTACTGAATAACTACTATGGGCCTACTAGCACTATAAGCATTTCATAAGAAACAATCAAGCATATGCTAGAACTGGCATGTACTAACTCACGAAAGCCAACCTTTTTTAAAAAAAAAAAACTTCAGACAAAATAAATTTAACAGAATTTATATGAGCAAAGAATGATGAATGAATTGAGCAGTGCCCCCACAGCAGAAAGTTTGAGAGCTCCACTGCAGCAGTGTGAGCAGGGAGCTTTCACAGGCTGACACAAAATGAAGACAACAAAAATATATGTCACTAGTTAGAGTGAAAGACCCTAGTTAAATATTAGTTATGGTTCTAATTGGTAAAGTCTCCAGTTCCATTTTACCATTTATGTTGGGCTTTAGTTACCTTATGAAGGAACAAAAAGAGCTAGAACACCCTAGCCTTCTGCCCACCCATTACATTTTTAACACCAATTTTGTACATCTCTACCCACTCCCAATTCAGCAACTTCATGTTAATAGCTTGAAATCCACCATGGTATTTATACAATAGAAATCAACAAATGGTACAAATAAGGATTGGGGATGTTTTCAAGAGTCTCTATTGCTTAAATATTTATCAAAACACCATTGGACACAATGTAATTATTTGAGTAAAAACTCATCATTTTGCAGTCCTGCTACTCAATTATTGTTATGACTGAGCACTAAATGAATATTACAAATTATAATACAATGGTTTAAGAAGCAGGATGTTTCTGAAGTAGAAATAATGAGATACCAGGGCTTTAAAGATGTTCTCAGATGGCAACAGGTAGTCATTTTGTTTTAGAAAAAAGCATTACATTTCTTAAGTGCAAATATTTCTCCTGTACAACATGCTCATCAATTGTAAGTCCATGAAGATTTATTTTATGGTATTTTTCTGCTGTGCCAGTATGTTCGTTCATAGTAATTTGTAGATATTTATACAAACTCTGGAGAAGAGTTGTTGACTTATCTTCAGTCAGCAAGTAAAATAACTTGGAAAAAATATCCCACAGGGATGTAAGGAAGGTAAGTTTGATACAATTTCACTGCATTTCAATCACTAGGGGATAAGACTTTTTATTCCACTTTCCAGGACTGAATTAAAGCAAGCAGAATGTTTTGCAGTCTAAAATATTACCAACATGAAAATGTATAAAGAATAACATCATGGACTTCCAAGTATCAACATCCATCCCCTTTCTCATTCTTCACTCTCTTTCCATTGTCAGAGGTTACTACCATTCTAAATTTGATGCTCATCATTACCCAAAAGATTCATATTGCCAGGTATGGTGATGCACACCTGTAATCCCAGTACTTGTGAGGCAAAAACAGGAGGATTGCAGGTTCGAGGCCGGTCTCAGCACTTAGTGAGGGCCTCAACAACATAGCAAGACCCTGTTTCAAAATAAAAATTAAAATAGGGCTGGAGGTATAGGTTGGTGGTAGAATGCCCCGGGGCTCAATCCCCAGTAACACACACACACACAAAAAACAACAACAACAACAAAAGGTCCATATCTTTTTGCTCTAAATTATCCATTAAAATGTGCATTTGTGGCCAAGCGTGGTGGCTCACACTTGTAATCCCAGTACTTGGGAGGCAGAGACCGGAGGATCCGGGTTCACAGCCAGCCTCAGCTACTTAGTGAGGTCCTCCACAACTTCGTGAGACCCGGTTTCAAAATAAAGTATAAAAAATAGGGCCAGGGGTGTAGCTCAGAGGTAGAACCCCCCTGGGTTCAATCCCTGGTACTGCAAAAAAAATGTGCATTTGTTTTGTATATTTTATAACTTTATACACATGCTGCCACATTGTTTCTCTCCTGAAATTTTGCCTCATGGGATTCACTGATGTGCAGCTCTAGGCCATTCATTTCCATTTCTACATAGATTTTATGACATTCCACAAACTATTTACCTAATCCCTGCTCATGATCATTCAGAAGGTTTCCAAATATTTTATTCTCCCAAACAATACTGCAATAACCATTCTGGCACCCGTGGGACTGTTTGGGGTTCATACTTAGGAGTGGAACTGATAAACCATATTCATATCAACTTTACTTGGTATTAGTAAACAGCTTACCAAAGGGTTGTATCAATTTATGCTCCCAGTAGTGGTGTATGAGAATTTTTCCTTCACATACTTCCCCCAAACTTGGTATTTTTAGGAATACATATAGACATTTAAGCTACTAATGTTCATGTAGAATGCCTATTTTTAGTGAATCCCAGCATTTTGAAACTACTTTAGTTGTTAAAGTACAAGTGTAGTCCCATGTCCTTCCTGGATTCTATAAAGAAATTATCTTGGTGTCTAATATTGGAATCCAACACGTCATTAGGATTTTTCCTTTTAAGTCATACTTATTTGTTTGGCTGTTCGCTTGTTTTTTAATTTTTTATTGGTGCATTGTAATTCTACACCATGGTGATATTCAAAGTGATACATTCATACATGTACACAATTGGGGGAGGAAGAAGGAGAGCAGAAAAATGAGGCTTGAAGAAGGAAACAGACCAAATAATGTTATGTTTGTATATTAACATATCACTACCAATAAAACCAAGTCATGTTTTTATGGTTGCAAAGTTTCAGCCCAATTAGTTACTTAATATTTTATGATTTCTCATAACTTGCCAAGTAAAAGGGTGCTTTCATGATCAAACTGCTACACGCCATGAACCAAGATAACTCAGCCCATTGTGCTCTTCTCATGCTTCGGATCTGACTTTCTCTTCTTTCTTCTGTTCCACTGTGATGTATAGCTCAGAGGGAGAATGCCCCTGAATTCCATCCCCAGTACAACACACACACAAAAAAAAATAATAATGATAGTGCTTAGTCCATATACAAAAGTATCACTACTAATCTCACTTAATATGTATGGGGAAGAGTGGGTAGTTGGGATTTGTGAAGATAAGTCACTTAAGCTAAATGAAATTGTCGTAAAATTCACACAAAACAAACATAAACCATTAGAAAGGTAAATTTCACCCAAGTATTTTTGAGAGAGATTTTACTAACCTGATTACTACCAAAATAAAGAAACAATTACAACCAGTCTGGAGAACAAGATGAAACAGATATCTAGGTGCTTTCCAGGGTTCCTTGGGCTCCATTATATGGAAGCAGACTTTTTTTTTTTTGCGGTACTGGGGATTGAACCCAGGGGTGTTCTACCTCCGAGCTACACCCCCGGCCCTATTTTTTATCCTTTATTTTGAAACTGGGTCTCACGATTGCAGAGGGCCTCACTAAGTAGCTGAGGCTGGCCACGAACCCGGATCCTCCGGTCTCAGCCTCCCAAGTACTGGGATTACAAGCATGCGCCACCACGCCCGGCTGGAAGCAGACTTTTCATTGTGTAAAAATACCCACTCATAAATATGTCTAATTCCTGAAACTTATTTTATTGTGATCTTATAGACTTAGGTAAAAAAAACTTCTGAGCAAAACATCTTATTCTGGCTCTGGTCATCTCTCTCTCTCTTTCTCTCTCTCTCTCTCTTATTATCATGCAACAAGACTGTATGTAAAGATTTAATTTAAAATACTTATGGCCCCTTCAGGAGCACATAACTAATAAATGAGAGGAAAGGGATTTTTAACTATAAATGATACTAAACTGAGAAAAATACATAAAGGAATTTAAGGCTATATATTTTAATGTGGAAATAACACAACTACATTTACATTGTAAGTACATTTACAATGTAATTAAAATTTCAAGACTTAAGGAGAATTGCTGCTATGTTTTATAGTAACACATATTTACTGCTGAATAAAATTAATATAGAGCAATTAATTTGTAAATATATACAAATATAGCATTCACTATAGTGATTAAAACACTCAAGGCAATAACTGTACATTTAAATCTACAGAAATCAGTATTGTCTAAAGTGATTAAAATCTCTAGTTTAATATTATGGAATTAAAACATTTTGTGCATGGGGCATCATTATTCAAAAATTATATCTCCTAATTCAGCTTTCTAATCATAGGATCAGTACATAAAAGAAATGTGTATTGATTTAATTTTGTTGTTGCAGAAGCATTAAGTGAAATATCAAAAATATAGACATTTTCATAAGCAACTTATTAATCTACTATCATAAATTCCAGCAATTGGACATAAGAAAACTTATCATTTATGATTATCTTTGAATAAAAACAATTGATTTGTCCACAAATTGTTACAACAAATGACACCACTGGCCTAATCTATGACTTTGATAAAATACATAAACCTATTTGGAAGATAAATTATGTATAGTTATTTTTTATTGTTCATCATAAAACGAATCACAGAAAAACATGCGCCTAATATGCCAATTTGAAAGTCCAACTGAGAAATCATGATTCAAAAGGCAGAAATTTCAAAATGTTGTCTTCAGTGGCTTATAAATATTGCAAGAATAAATTCAACAATGTAGACCTTTGTGACAGGAACATCTCTATTGCAAATATGAATATTTAACTCAATGGTGTGATGTGTTATCTAAATTTTAATGCATAAAACGTAAACTTCAACAAGTCAAAACTATAGGAATTTTAGCTTTAGATCTTTTTAGAAACATAAGACAGCTCTAGTGACCATAAGTGTCAGTGTGCAAAACGTTCCTTCAGAATGTATACTTTTGGTACATTGTAGTCAAATGGCTAACATAATTAAATAATAAACTATTAACAAAAGAGTTTAAAATCTCTGATTATGTCCCCTCTCTTTGAAGTTTTATTGTTTTGTTCTGAAGTCACACGTAAAATACAGGTAAAACTTTATATCTGTAAATATTTAAGATTTGATTTCAGATTTTCAGATGGAATCTCAATAGATGGCGACGTGAGAAACTACTAGGAAACAAAATAACTCTGCTCTTTCACCTGGAGGGAATGGAAGGTTTGAAGATGGCTTTTTTCAAGATTCACAGTTGTGAATGATGAAGTCCACCTCTGCAGAGAAATTTCTGTGATGTCATGGGCAGTGCAGGATATGCCTGACTGGTGCTGTTTACCTGTAACACTTTTAGGAAATATAATCTAGTTCACACCTCCAAAGGAAATCTTATTGTTAAAAAGTCTATTCTACTTTGAAATAGGGTCTTGCTAAGTTGTTGAGGACCTCAATAAGTTACTTAGGCTGGCCTCAAACCTGCAATACTCCTGCCTCAGCCTCCCAAGTACTGGGATTACAGGCATGCACCACTGTGTATGGCCCCCAAAAAAATCTGTTTCTTCTTCAATTTAATTTAATTCCTTGTGTTACTCAGAGCAGCATCTAAAAAATAATGAAGAATGATGTTAATACTCAAGTGACTTTTTTGTGGTACTGGGGATTGAATTCAGGGGCATTCAAGCTCCGAGCTACACCCCCAGCCCTATTTTTTTATTCTTTATTTTGAAACAGGATCTCAGTATGTTGCAGAGGGCCTCGCTAAGTTGCTGAGTCTGGCCCTGAACCCACGGTCTTCCTTTCTCAGCCTCCTTAGTACTGGGATTAGAAGTGTGCATGGGCTACCATGCCAGGCCTCAAGTGACTTTTAAGGCCAAAAATGTTATCTGTGCTATAACTCCTAATACTATCTTCTGGTTGCTTATTTTAATGTGAGTCATTCATTTAATAATTATGTATTAAAGTCATCTGTAGTATGAAAGACATAGCTTCTCTGGAAGCAAAATAAAATAAATTTACATCTACAACCAGATTCCATAATTATTGTATGAATTATGCTTTGTGCATGAAGATAATATGAAACATGTTATATGCATAAGTATCAGGAGAGACCTTTATATTCTATTTGCCCAGTTACAAATTAGATACACTATTTTTCTTTTTTCTTTTTTTTTTTTTTTGGCGGTACCGGGGATTGAAATCAGGGGCCTTCTATCTCCGAGCTCCACCCCTGGCCCTATTTTTTATACTTTATTTTGAAACTGGGTCTCACAAAGTTGCAGAGGGCCTCACTAAGTCGCTGAGACTGGCCGCGAACCCGGATCCTCCGGTCTCCGCCTCCCAAGTACTGGGATTACAAGCGTGTGCCACCACGCCCGGCTAGATACACTATTTTTCAAAACTAAGTGCTGTCAACAGTTGCATGTGTAGTCAAATGTAATCTTCTAATCCACAGAATGACAAACATTGAATTTTTGTAAACCACAATATACTATTTTGCTCTGTACAATGCAATGTAATACTAAGACCACTTGATATTAGAGGATTCAACCAAACTCTGTCATGACGTATGAATTTATCATTTCAACATAAGTTATAAGTGCATATTATTTAAATGTATATTTTAATATCTTAAGTTGGAAGCTTCTAAAGAATAAGAACCAATGAGACCTGTCCTCTTATGTAGTAGCATGCCACACTGAGGAGAGAAATAAATGCTTTAAATGCTGATGATATATCAATACATCATACAAGCCAGGCATGGTGGTGCACACTTGTAATTCCAGTATTTAGGAGGCTGAGACAGGAGGATCACAGGTTCGTGGCCAGCCTCAGCAACTTGGTGAGGTCTTCTACAACTTAGTGAGACCCTGTTTCAAAATAAACAATAAAATAGAACTGAGGATGTAGCTCAGAGGTAGAATGCCCCTGGGTTCCATCCCAATGCCACAAAACATTACATTATACATTACATTTCAACTTTCCCAATAGCAATGCAAAAAATGGATATTGAAAAAGTATATTTACTGTAGAAAACCTAAGCAATAATGTTATTTTCCCCAAATAAAGTGTATGTATGTTGACAAATAAATAGATTAACCCTACACTGCCTGAAAAATATGCACAGGCCCAAAGTAGACTGAAGTTGTTTTGCCATGTACTTTTCAAAGGGTGCTAATATGCCCAAAGTCTACTGGGGTTACAGTAATGAAGTCATTTCAAATTAAAACTAATCAAATATGTAATTTTATATGTCCTGCATTAGTTAGCTAAAATTAATGTAATTAACTTTGTCCTGAATTAAGTATGAGAACATCTAGCTCTCTATTTAAAATGGTGATGATAAAAATTATGGAAAAATCTACACCAGATCCTCTCAATAGTGAATACAAATGTCAATGCTATATGGATGTTAGATATATATGCTTGGTGATTTCACTTTTTTGTTGTTGTTTTTTGTTCTTTTGTTTGTGTATGTTTGAGGGGGGGTACTGGGGACTGAACCCAGAGGCATTTTATCTCCTAGCTACACCCTTAGCCCTATTTTATTTTTTTATTTTTAAACAGGGTCTCACTAGGTTGATGAGAGTCTCACTACTTGCTGAGGCTGTCGTCGAACCTGTGACCCTCCTGTCTCAGTCTCCCAAGTAATGGGATTACAGGCGTGTGCCACCACGCCCTGCTGGGATTCCACTTTTGAATCTTGGAGATGTGAGCACAAGAAAGGTCATTATTTTCCAGTAAATACATTATGCTCTCATTTCATGACTTTATTGGATTTTTAAGTTGTTTCTAAAAGCTGATTAATTAAAAAGATGTGTTAATTTAAATAGCTCTTTGAGCACATATTTTAAGTGAGTCATGTTTCTTCATTTCTTTCATTAACCATTTAAGTCAGCAAAAGCACTGGAACAATGCTGGCCATATTTATTTTCAGACTTAACTCTTCGATGTGTTAACATGCAATCAGTTAATTTGAGAGAAATGTGATTCATTAGAATCAATTGGCTTTTGAAAGCATTCAAAATGATACTTAGATTTCATCCTAACAGGTACAAAGGTTTAACGTTGCAAAGTGATCTATTCATATGTGTAATAAATATTATTTTGTATTTGTCCAATGATCTTCTTTTATGGTTGGTCCTTTTTGTCTTGTATAAGAAATTATTAATCTGGGCACGGTGGCACACGCCTGTAATCCCAGTACTTGGGAGGCTGAGACAGGAGGATTGCAGATTGGAGGCCATCATCAATTTAATGATACCCTGTCTCAACAATTAAAAATAACATAGGGCTGGGAGTGTAGCTCAGAGGTAGGCTTCCCCTGGGTTCAATCCCAATACCAAACATTAAAAAAAGAAATTATTAACTACCAAATGTTATAAACATGTGTCCTGTGTTTGCTTTAAGAAACTTTATTATTCTGGCTTTTATGTTTAGATCTATGATTAAACACAAATTCATGTATAGAGTAAGGTATGAAGTGGAGGTTAATTTCTTTTTGCATATAAATAACCAGTTGCCCAGGATCATTTATTAAAGCTCCCTTCTTTCCTGATTCAATTGACTTAGCACCTGGATTAAAAGTTAATTTTTAGATTTCACATATGATTGAGATTATGTGGAATTTTATTCCTGTGCCTGTTTACCAGGGACTGGAGCAACTTAGGGGTTAAGGTGGTGTTGGTCAAAGGCTATAAAATTCCAGTTTAGACTGAAGGAATAAACTTAAGAGATCTATTGTAAAACATGGAGACTACAGTTAATAGCAATATATTGTATTCTTGAAAACTGCTGAGAGTGGACGTTAAGTATTCTCTTCATGAAAATGATAGCTATGTTAGGTGATACTTTTGTTAGCCAGATTTAATCATTCTATAAACTTCAAATCGTTTTGTATGAATATAATTTTATCTATTATAAAAACAAATAACACTTTAAAATTAATTATGTGTTCACCTCTGAAATCTCCATTTTTGAAACTTATATCAATGCCATATTATACTGATTATGGTAATTTATATTATGTCTTGAAATCAGGTAAGTTCTCCAAATTTTCCCAATTCTTCTGTCTTTGATCATTTCCCTTTCTATATAATTTTAGAATGTACTTATCTTTTTAAAAGTATTTTAAAAGTTCTTGCTGAGATTTTTATTTTGATTGCATTAAATCCATATATCAATTTTTGGAAGATAGAATTCTTAACATTGAGATTTCTAATCTATGGACATGGTATATCTCTCCATTTTTTAGGTCATCTTAAATATATCTTAGCAAAAGTCTATAGTTATCAGTACAGACACCTTGAACATCTGTTGTCAGATATATTCCTATTTATTTTATGTTTCTAACAAAATTTTTTTAGTTTCTTTTTTTGCAAATCCTTGCTGCGAGAATATAGAATTCTAATTTATTTTGCATAATGATTCTGTACACTATTGCTATGTAAAATTCACTTATTGGTTCTAGTAGGGTCTTATGTGTAGATTCCATATGGTTTTGTACATACACATAATCTGCTAATCATGATAGTGTTGTGTCTTTTTATCTTTTCCTTGTGTTATGGCATTGGCTACGAATTCCAGTTCAATGTTGAATGAAAATTATCAGAGTATCTGTGACTTGTTTCCAGTTGTAGGAAGAAAACTTCCAATAGTTCTCTATTAAGTAAGATGTTAGCTGTGGGTTTTTTGTAAGTATGCCTTATCAGATTGACGGAATTCCCTTTATTTCTAGTTTGCTGTGAGTTTTTATAATGAGTATGGGGTTTTGTCAATTGCTTTTCTGAATCTATTGAACTGATTATATGTAATTTTCCCCTTCATTATATTAATGTGGTGAATTACACTGATTTTAAGTGTCTAATGCAAGTATTTAAAGCTATACATTTCCTTCCATTTCCCTCCCTCTTTAGCTATAGCCACAAAACATTTTCTCTTTCATTCAATTTGGAATAACTCTAATTTCTCTTGTGCTTTCTTCTTTATCCTATGTGCTGTTCAGATGTGTATTATTTAATATTAAAATACATGGAGTTATTGATTTCTGACATAACTTTAGACTTCATATGGTTCCTATCTTTTAAATTTATTAAGACTTGTTTTATGAACCAGTATATGATCTATCTTGGTGAAGGTTCCTTCTATTCTTAAAAATAATAGTGTGTTCTACAGTTGTTGGGCATAGATTTTAAATACATATATTAGCTATATATACATATATCAGTTTTGAATGTTAGTATTATAGGCTTTTCAGATTACTAATTATGTAAATAAGTCAGAGATGACCCAGATTACCTAGGATTTCCTATGTGACCCAATATTTACATTGAGCCCTAT